>PVJS01036768.1:0-20289 GCA_004027185.1 Glis glis | reverse complement strand
TACAAAGAACTTAAAAGACTTTACACTAAGAAAACAAACAATCCGATCAAGAAGTGGGCAACTGAAATGAATAGACACTTCATGAAAGAAGAGATACAAATGGCCAATAGATACATGAAAAAATGTTCAACATCATTAGCAATCAGGGAGATGCAAATCAAAACTACTCTAAGATTTCATCTGACCCCAATTAGAATGGTAAGCATTAAGAAGTCAAACAACAACAAATGTTGGCGAGGATGTGGGCAAATTGGGACTCTTCTACACTGTTGGTGGGATTGCAAACTAGTTCAACCACTGTGGAGATCAGTGTGGAGATTCCTCAGAAAACTGGGAATGGATCCACCATATGATCCGGCTATACCACTATTGGGTATCATACCAAAGGGATTGAAACTAGAAAACAACAGTAATATATGCATACCCATGTGCATAGCAGCACAATTCACAGTGGCCAAATTATGGAACCAACCTAGATGTCCATCAACAGATTAATGGATCACAAAATTATGGGAAATACACACAATGGAATTCTACTCAGCAATAAAGAACAAAATAACAGCATTCGCAAGAAAATGGAAAGATCTGGAGAACATTATGTTAAGTGAGATTAGCCAATCACAAAAAAAGAAGGGATATATGTTTTCATTAATATGCGCAACTTAGGGAGTAGTGGGGACAGAAAAGGGACTCCAATGACAACGGAGAACCCTCAGTGGTGCAAGGGAAGGGGTACAAGGGAAGGGGAAGGGGAAGAAAGTAGTGAATCTATGGAATTACTGTCATAAACAATGTGTATATATAAGATTATACCAACATCATTTTCAGTGCTACATGTGTGGTGGGAGGCGGGGGGAGGCGCGGGGGGAGGCAGGGGGGAGGGACACCAAGAGCTGTGTGCATGTATATCAACACCAAACTGATACTCATTGTGATGTGAGACTATAATGCACCAATAAAAACATAAAAAAATAAGATGGAAGACAGAGTCTGCATTAATTCGGTAATTGAAAAGAGTAGATTGCATTCAATGTCTTCTTCAATTCCTATGAAATATGAGCTTGATATTCATGTATGCATGTTTGAAATTAAACATCTGAATCTGTAAAATAACTCTACAATACACTTTAATAGTGGCATTTAAAACGTGAATATGTGTTTAAGGGCAAGAAGTCTTTGGATTATCCATGTAAGTGCTACTGATAACTAAAAATGGTAGGCAATCCAAAGTAGTTAATATTCAGTTTCTCAATACTTTATAAAATGATGGAAGTGATGAGGTAGAATAGAAAAGATAGAAATATTAGGCAGAAAGGAGACATTGGGAAAATAGAGATTTAAAATTTTGAAAGTTCATAATCTAACTCCACCCTATAGGGTGTGTTCAGTCAGGCAGAAGCCTTAATGAGTCCACACCCTTAATCACAATGGCTCCTCTCCAGACCTGAGATGCTTAATGTAAGTAGGGTGGGTGAGGAGGACAAAGGTCAGACCCCACTGCCGATCTGTTGCCAGGGAAATTGAGGACTAAGAGGAAGTCCTGCCCTCTACTGAGTAACCCTACCTATCCCCTCCTATAAAAGAACTGCAAAAGCACACAGACTCTCTCTTTCTTGCTTGTATGGATGGACGGATGAGTGCAGGGAGACTCGCTCTCCCCTTCTCGAGATGACCCCAACCTGTATCCCCACCTTTCTTAAGTTAATTAAAACCTTTGCCTTTTTCTGATGGCACGCGTTGAAGTTCTTATTCATCATGGAAGCCAAGGACCCCTCAGAATTAGCATGTTTCCCATGACAGAAGGAAGGCAGTGGGAGAGGAGTTTGTTCTCCTGATGTTGTTCTTGGAACAATTAAAACTAGTTTGCATTTGTTGAGGATACTAGTTTGGTACTTAGAGAAAGTGGCATAGATATGTACTTGGAAACAAGGAAATGCTGATCTATGATTATGGCTTTACTGTGGGTAATTCCCCAAATAAATAATGTTCTGATATAAAAATGAGAGATAGGTACAGCAGTATCTCTGGGGGAAGAAGGCAGAAGGCACTGGACAAGTAAAGGTTCAGTAAATGCTTTTCCAAAATGAATTTTAATTTTGCTTAAACTATAACACATAAACCACTTTAAGGGCTGTTTGGAAAAGAATTCATCTGGCATTATGATTCGTACGAACTATATTCTACTTCATGTTGAGTTACAAATAACTCCAAAGAAAATCTCAAAGTTCTCAAATAATTAGTTATCTTTTGCTTTCTAAATATTCTTATTGAATTCCAACATAATTAACTTTTAGAAACCTTAAGCTATTAGTATTCCTTCTGGTTACTTTCTGTTGGTGGAAAGGGTCTGAAAAGGCAATTGTCCAGTAGAATGCACTAAACATGAGCCCACTACCTTGAGTGGACTTCTCACAATTGTCACCTACCATGTTTCAGTGTTCATAGTTTGGGGATTCTCATAAGTAATGAATATTAATACAAATATTTCTATCATGAATGGAAAAAGAAAATATGCATATACATAATGGTATATTATTCAGCCATAAAGAAGAATGAAATTCTATCATTTGTAGCAAACTGGATTGAAGTGGAGAACATTATGTTAAGTGAAATAAACCAGACGCAGAAAGACAGGTACCACATGTTCTCTCATATGTGGAACCTAAAAAAGTTGACCTGAAAGTAGAATAGTGATTCCTAGAGATTGAAAATGATGAGGGATAGAGAGGGAGGATGGAAAAAGGGAGGCTGTACTGGATCAGTGCATGCTGTATACATGTATATATGTATAATTAATAGCTAATGAAAAGAAATAGATTTATGCTAAAAAGTATCACTTGTATTTAAAGTGTGATGTCAAGACTTGTGTTTATTGATGGTCTCTGACACTGGTGTGTCTTCATGATTTGGAAAAAATAGATTTTCAAATTAAACAAATATTAAGAACTAATTTTAGGAAGTTTTATAATAGACCGGTTATGGAATTTCAGTATTTATAGATGGAAGCAACACTGAACTTATTAATAATAACCAAAGATCAGTATGAAGAAGAACTACATTGTTCTTTATGCCTTGCTTAGTTTTTTGAATTGATTCCCATAAAGGCATTTTCTTGATGGTTGTTGTCAGAATGACTCTGCACAGGAGTATATCAATCATTTTTATTTCACATGAGAATAAAACACAGATGAATTAATTATTTACCTTAAGCCAATTATTGGGTATGTAAATTTTTTGATACTTATTCTATCTCTAGTGTCACAGTAGGCATTCTCTCATATAATGACCTATGGGCAGAAACAGTATGGCGGTGTTCCATGAGGGTTGACAGAATTTCTAATCAGGTACATATTTTTTGCAAACAAAGGCAACTAGGCATCTACTTAACTCACTGTCTTTGGTGCCTGATATTTTTTCAATTACTAAACCCCTTCCAGTGTTTATTTATGACAATATAACAAACTTAATGGATTAACAGCTTTTTATCAAAAGCCTGGTAGAGACAATTGACTTTTGAGAACAGACCAGTAGATCTACTAAACAATTAATTTCTTTGTATTTGCTAATTTTTGTGCGAAGGCAAATCATCAGGAAGTTTTATGTTAGTACTAAATTATTTTAGTTTCTAGAAGAAAGGCCTTCAGAACCTTAGAATTTAGTAATATGACTTAGGCTACCTGATATAAATCAATATAAGAACCAGCCACATGAAGAATGATTTTGTGACTTAAATGAGAACAAAATCAAGAAAAGTATTACAATTAATTATCTATTGTGTTCTTTAATTATCTTCTTTTTTTGTGTGGTGCGGGGATTGAACACAGGAGCATTCTACCTCTGAGCTATATCACCAGCCCTATTTTATTTTTTATTTGGAAATGGGGTTTTGCTAAGTTGCTGAGAGACTTGCTGAATTACTGAGGCTGGCTTTGAATCTGCAATCCTTCTGATTCAGCTTCCCAAGTATGAGGATTACAGGCGTGTGCCATCACACCCAGCCTTCAATGTCTTAAGACTGATGTATTAATATTGGAATTTAATGCCAAGAAAATATTTCTCCTAATGCATTTTGGAAGGATCATGTAATTATTTACTGAAAACTATATGATTTTTTGGCTTGGCTGTCAGGATTTTTTTTTTTAGCGTTATATTTATCTCTCATTTGCAGTAACTAATCAGAGCACAGATTTTCAGTAAAACTTTGTCCACATTTTCTTCCCTTTCTGACCTTGGGTCTTCTCTTTCTCTTCACTCCCTCCAACTAACGACTACTAGTTATCCTTTAAGTTTCAGCTCAAGCGGCTCCCTGCTCCTTAGAGTGTTCCCACCCGTCCACTGAGTTACCTGTTCCTTTCTCTGTGTTGTTCCTTTGCTGACTCCTCTAACACTGGTCAATGGGTGAAGTGATTCTTGATTTTCTCCTTTCTTCTATCTAGCTCATATGCTCCTTATCTAATTCTGAATCTTATGTACCCAGTCCTTAACAGGCACTTTTTAGATATTTGGTGACTGAGGAAGAAATACAGAAGTAAAATGTTACTACTACTTATGAGAATGTGAGGAAGTAGAACCTAGAGTTAAAGCAAGAATTAATTGGTTTGGGGCCAGAGCAAGGATGTTTGGGAGATGGGAAAAACTGCTATACTGAGAATTATCATTTTGCTTGCCATGTTCTGGTGAATTACCAGTAGCTTACATAGCTTATAGTTTATATAATATTTGAAATATGAATATTAGCCGGGTGCAGTGGCACACGCTTATAATTCCGGTACTTGGGAGGCTGAGGTAGGAGGATCACAGGTTCGCGGCCAGCCTCAGCTACTTAGTGAGGCCCTCCACAACTCAGTGAAACCCTGTTTCAAAATAAAGAATAAAAATAGGGCTGGGGGTGTAGCTTGGATGTAGAAGCCCCTGGGTTCAATCCCCAGTACAACAACAAAAAAAGAAATATGAATATTAATATATACATGCACATGGTTTTGATGAATAAGTAAGAAATAAATTACTTCCATGTAGTTTCAAAATTTAATAATATTTGTAGGAAAGTTACCAATATAAAATATGTGTAGTGAGATTAATATTATAACATATATATGTGTATTTGTGATTAGGACAGGTAAGGTTTTATGGTGAGTCTTAGAATGCATATCCGGGTAAGCAAGTTAAAGATTTATAAGGTGTTCCACTGAATAAGTGGAATCATTATTGTCCTTATTAAAACAATGATTGAAAATTGAGACTTGCCTAGTAGAATGTGGTATTTCATTTATATATGGTTTTATTTAACTGCAGTATCACTGGATCAA
Source organism: Glis glis (assembly GCA_004027185.1). Lineage (NCBI taxonomy): Eukaryota > Metazoa > Chordata > Mammalia > Rodentia > Gliridae > Glis > Glis glis. The sequence continues at coordinate 14,983 of PVJS01036768.1, read as the reverse complement.
CTGTGAGAAAATATTTAAATCTCACAAATTCAAGCACCTTCTGTTTCCTAAATGCTCACATGGTATATATGTGTGTACAGAGAATGCTCACCAAATAAATTGTTTACTGACTAATGCAAGAACTCAGTTTAAAAATAAAAATGATGCAATTTTTTATGAAGTGTGTCATTTCTGGAACCTCAAATAAAAAGGATAAAGATTCTTTCACTTCTCATTGAAAAGCATTACATTTTTCTTAGTATTTTACTAAAACTTCTTGGCCTGGAAGACAAGAATTTATGGTTGTAGATTAACTACTCTAATGATGTGGCATAGTAGCAGCAGAACATTCTTTTCTACCTGTGGTGTTAGTACGATTGCCTTTTCAGGAGGGAAAGGAACAACACGATAAATCCCTGTACAGGAAGTTTTTTTCCCAGCTTTTCTCTTTGGTTTAAATCTCAAAGGTGATACATATTTAGCAAGTAGACTAGTTCTTAAAAAGTGTTTGAAATGTGATCATTTATAATACTTGCATGCATTTAATACTTGATTATTATAGAAAGAATGATTTAAAATTAATAATTTTAAAAACCTTACTTGGTGTCTACTGAGATGTAGCAATATTCTTAAAACTATTTATGAAGACAATCACTGTTTAAACTCTTGCTCTCTGCTGTTTTAGCTCTGCTTTTCATAAATAAAACACAATCACAACAAATTAAAGGCAAGTCACTTGACTGTCCAATTACATTAGCTTGATGAAATTAGTGGTTGACAATGCTTAGCAAAGAGTGACAGGGCTTTCTCAATAGGTTCACATAAGAAACATAATAAACAATGAACACTTTTCTGTGAAAATTAAGAATCATATCTTTATCAAAATATCCAGAAATTTCTTCTTAAGGCAATGCATCCGAATCTCAACAGTGGGTTCAATTGTTCTGCCCCCAAACTAGATAGAAATATATAGCTACAAGCCGGGCATGGTGGCGCACGCTTGTAATCCCAGTACTTTGGGAGGCGGAGACCGGAGGATCCGGGTTCGCGGCCATACTCAGCTCTCTCTTTCTCTCTCTCTCCCTGTCTCTCTCTCTCTCTCTCTCTCTCTCTCTCTCTCTCTCTCTCTCTACTTAGTGAGGCCCTCCACAACTTCGTGAGACCCGGTTTCAAAATAAAGTATAAAAAATAGGGCCGGGGGCGTAGTGCAGAGGTAGAATGCCCCTGGGTTCAATCCCCGGCGCTGCAAAAAAAAAAAAAAAAAAAAAAAACGAAATCTATAGCAACTGTAATTCTCAAACCCACAAGGTTATTGGTGGGGAACCAAAAATTCTAATTTTTCTTAAAATTTTCCTGAGCACATACTCCTGGAGTGGTGGAAGAAACAGAAACAAGATACAAACCTGGGACTACTTGACTCTACTGCTGAAGCTCCTTCCCTTCCAGCACACCACCTGCTATTTAACCCTCTGTAGGAAAAAGTAAGTATCCCTCCCTTCTCATACCTATTCCAAAGCACACACCTATATTTTCTCTATAGAGAAAATACATAGTTTAACTGTGTCCCCCAAAATTTATGTTTTCTAGGCTTCAGTATCTCAGAATGTGACCTTATTTGGAGATAGGGTCTTTATAGAAGTATTTAAAAGAGGAAATGTGGACACAGACCTTCAGGAGGAAGATAATGTGAAGAGCTAAGGAGAAGACAGGCATCTGCAAGTCAGGAAGAAGAGCCTGAAATACATCCTTCCCTCCCTGCCCTCAGAAGGAATCAACCTGTGCACACCCCCACCTCAGGCTTCTGGCCTTCAAAACCATGTGAAAGTACATGTTTGTTGCTTAAGCCATCCAGTTTGTGGTATTTTGGTAGTCCTAGAAAACTAATATAGTGGTATACCAAAACAAATTCTCTTTCAAATAAAAAGGTTTGGCCGGGCATGGTGGCTTGGGAGTACTTGGGGGGCGGAGACCAGAAGATCTGGGTTGGTGGCCAGCCTCAGCTACTTAGTGAGGCCCTCTGCAACTTCGTGAGACCCGGTTTCAAAATAAAATATAAAAAGTAGGGCCGGGGGTGTAGCTCGGAGGTAGAACCCCCCTGGGTTCAATCCCCAGTACCGCAAAAAAAAAAAAGGTCTATGTTAAGATTTCTCACTATTCAATCAATAACATTCAAAGTTTTAAAGCTGTTTCAGGAATCTTATCATCCATTCTAAAATAATAAACCAAGTTAATGTATTTTATATACTGCCCTGACCACTGTACCTAGTCCTAGAAGAGGTTCTACACTGGACATCCTGGGAGGAAAAAGGGACTAATTGTTAAACAATACAGTTAAACCTCTGAAGAAGAAATGCCATACAGGCTGTGTAGTTTTGGAAAGGAATATTGAATTTGAAAGGTAGCGATTTCCCCCAGAAGGCCCCAAGTTTTCCTTTTTCAACCAGTCTTTGGCAGGCAGTCAGTAGAAGAGTCAATAGCAATAAGTGAAACTAGTTTGTATTTTGTCATTTTGTTGGAAGCTGTGGAAAGAAAAACCAAGAAGTCCAAGTTCGAGGCCAAAGTAGCTAATTCTGGTTTAGCAGAATTTACAGCAGGACTCCTAGCTAAAAAGTGAGGTGTCAGAGTGGCCTAACAGATGTATGATGGCAAACCATGCAGTCTCTCCCAAAGTCTCCTGCTATACTTCTCTGCACAAGCATAGCCACGATCATGTTAAGTAATTTTTTACTGGGTATTGGGCTGGATTCACTTCATGACAGTTCATCATAGAACAGTCTGGGCATGTACTCACAGAAACTACCCCTGCCTTTCAACTCAGAAGTCCATAGAGCTCATTTGTATTTATTTGGTTTCTTCAAAAATGGCAAGAAAGACCGGGCGGGTGGCGCATGCTTGTAATCCTAGTACTTAGGAGGCTGAGACCGGAGGATCTGGGTTCGCAGCCAGCCTCAGCTACTTAGTGAGGCCCTCCGCAACTTCGTGAGACCTGGTTTCAAAATATAGTATAAAAAATAGGGCCGGGGGTGTAGCTTGGAGGTAGAACACCCCTGGGTTCCATCCCCAGTACCGCAAAAAAAAAAAAAAAAAAAAATGGCAAGAAAGGAAGATTCTACTGTGCTAAAAATCAGGATTGCGATATTTTCAAATGCTTTTTTAAACCGGAAAATAAACATTCAGAAACAAGAAAATGCTTTGGACTTATATTCTAAATCTGGGTTAACTATACAGAGGTATATAAACACACTAATTGTAATTGTAAATTACCATGTTGTGTAGGAAAACAGACATATGGCGGGTATCTTCACTTACTGAGCTACAATACAGCTCTAACATTAATGGGCATCTGATTAAAAAAAAATCTTAATTTTTAGCAATGTCTTTCTACTTTATATGTCCCAGTACTCCTCAATTAGAGAATTGCCTTTCTTTTATAAAAACTATAAGTGTGACTAAAAATGAAAACATTAGACTTCCTCTTTTAAATTATGGTTTGCAATGAGAAATTACTATATTTTTTTAAAAGAAATTACTATTTTAAAGACAAAGAAGACTGGAAGAATGAATATTTTTGCAACTCAATTTTTTATAGCTTTGTTTAAAAATATTTCTTAAAAATTTTAAGAAATCAAAATACTTATATATATTTAATTTTTCTCTAGGTAGTATACTGTTTTTTTGTAAATGGCACTATATATTTAATAAGATGTTTTGCCATCAACTCTGAACTTCTATTTCTCAAAAACTATGTGGTCTGTGCCAGGCGTGGTGGCGCATGCTTGTATTCCTAGTACTTGGGAGGCGGAGACCGGAGGATCTAGGTTTGCGGCCAGCCTCAGCTACTTAGTGCGGCCCTCTGCAATTTTGTGAGACCCGGTTTCAAAATAAAGTATAAAAAATAGGGCCAGGGTGTAGCTCGGAGGTAAAACACCCCTGAGTTCAATCCCCGGTACCGCAAAAATAAATAAATAAATAAATAAATAAACTATGTGGTCTGCAACACAGTTTAACTGTATAGGATATTCTATTTTATTTATTTAACTCTTTGCTGAACATTTAGATTGTTTCTAATTTTCTAATTTAAAAATGTTATAACAGCCATCCTTATTGCTATATTTCTCCACAAATTCACATAATTATTTTCTAATAAAAATTCTTAAAGGTTGAAATGATGGGCCAAAGGGAATGTACATTATAAAACCTTTTCATGAGACTTAGCTAGTAGCCTTTCTTAAAGGTTACACCAACTCACATTCCAATGAATGAAGTAGCCAAATATTTGTTTGTGTTATTTTTTGCATTTCCACTACCACACTTTAATTTATTGTAGTTTCAGCATCTTGTAGGACAAGGCCACCTAACTCTATTTTCAAATTTCCTTAACTATTTTCCTAAGTTTTATTCTTTTATTTAGAATTACTTTGTCAAGTACTAACCCCACATTCCACTAGGATTTTATTGGGAATGGTATTGTAGTTTTCACTTTAAAACATTGTTCTACATAGATAATACCATTTTATACTCTAAAAAGAATTCATCATGAACAGATTCTGCCAAGAAAACCAATATTGTTTAGTAAGCAAGACTATTTCTAGAAAAAGCCATAAACAAAAGGGGCTCTTTTGAAAAATAAATCCTCATGGCACAGTTCTAGTATAATAAACAAGGATATACTATATTAAGGATATAACCTATATTTAAAATATGAAATTATAGAAAGCAGGTATTATTTCAAGAAAACAATAATGGTAATATATCTAAGTACCTCATATTTTCTTAGACAATAGATGAGGAAAACTTCTAAGAAAAGGAGAAATTGCTCTTTGTGATAAGAATTTAAAGTGCTAAGGATTGATAAAAGTATAAGAACAAAAAAAGGTAATAAGCTGGGCGTGGTGGCACACACTTGTAATCCCAGTACTTGGGAGGCTGAGACAGGAGGATCACAGGTTTCCGGCCAGCCTCAGCTACTTAGTGAGGCCTTAGCTACTTAGTAAGACCCCGTTTCAAAAATAAAGAATAAAAAATAGGGCTGGGGGTATAGCTTGGAGGTAGAATGCCCCTTGGTTCAATCCCCAGTACCACACACACACACACACAAAAGTAACAATCAGCACAGTATTTGGTCTGGACTTGACCAATATAAAAAATGATTCAGGGCCTTAACACTGCGCTGGGGATATCAAAAAGGAAACACAGATTTTTTTTAAACCAGGAATTTCCTATTAGATAGGTATTGTAAAGGGCAAACTTCTAAAAGTAAGGTTGCCAAAAGGAAGGTGATTCCTAAATTCTGAAACTGTAAATCTAAAAAGAGTTGTAGTCCTCTTTGAAAATTTAATGAAGGCTATCAACCATCTTTAAAGAAAATGCACATAAATCCAAACACACCATGCTATTATATACTAATGGGGTCAAGGTCTTCAGGTTAAGAATACCTGCCTTGTCTAAGAAAACACCAAGATAATGGAAGCATTTGATAAACAGTTTCAGAATTATGGTCAAGACCTACTGAACAAGTGCTTGCAATTTATTTTTAAATTAAGGTGGAGGAAATCTGGCTTTGGACTCTGAAAAAATTAGAAATCCCTTTGATACAAAGTTTTTCCAAAGGTTTAGTTTTTTTTTCTCTTTTCACAGCAAGTTAGGAAGACCAGTGGTGGAAAATCTCATTTGAAATCACGTGAAGGCTGATTAGTGACACACACAGTTTTGGCCTACACCGAGGTGGAGCAGGTGCGTGCACGATGTGGCCTTGCAGGTGCCACGGGCCCTTGGAGCTCTTCCCTGACACTGAGAGCCCATCACCATTTGCTCACATCTGCAGGGCCTGCAGAAGAATTGCAGGAGCTGCCTGGGTCAGAGCCTCCTCACAGCTTTTAGGAGCTGAAAGCTTCTAGCACAATCAGTTGTTCATTAAACGCTGCCTGACTCTGCAGAAACATCTCCCTTCCAAGGCTTTCCAGAAGAGCTGTCTAGGAAGAGGAAGGGAGTTGGTGCTGTGTGACTTTTAGTAAGTGATTAACCACTGTTGAATTTAAAGCTAAGCAATTGCAGTTTGGCTCCACTTACACGAACTTCCCTGTATCATTAGTGCTTTGTTGTCAGACACTGACAAGAAGAACATGCATACGTCTGTCATGCTGTGTCTGCGTGGCTTCTGTGTGTGTGCAAATGGCTTCTCTGAGCTGCTGTAAAGCTGGGGGCAGAGACTCGGGCATTCACTCAGCTTTTCCCCCAGATGAGGTTGTGGACTGTCTGTTCTTATGTTTAGTCCAGGAACCAAAAGAGCTTAATGTTTCTAAACACTTTCATTTTAAAAAAATTCTCTTTTATTGGTCTTTTATTTTTTGTTTTATGTTTTTGAGACAGGGTCTTGCTATGTTGCCTTGGCTGGTCTCAAACTCCTGGAACTCAACTGATCCTCCTGTCCCAGCCTTCACAGTAGCTGGGATTACAGGTGTATGCCACCCATACTTGGCTTAAATATTTTCTTAAATAGAGATGTTAAAAGCAGAGATGAAGTTTTTCTTGGGCAGTGATATAAGTCTCAAGGGAAAAAAAAGAAGCTACAGTATAAAAATGAATCTTTTCTACATGTGTGGGGCTCTGTTTTTTTAATTCAGTGCTGCGGATGGAACCCAGGGCCTCGTGCATGCCCGGCGAGTGTTCTACCACTGAGCCACACCCTCAGTCCGTGGGGTTCTATTTGGGGCATTGTCATCAGGGACACTGGACTGTGGGAAGCTGTGCTGAGATATGGTTCATTAGCACCTGCTTTGTGTCCATCATATTTTCAATGTGATTCTATATTTTTGAGCAAATAAACTGAGGACCAATCTAATCTTACAGGGGTATTTGTGTAGTCTCTATACATATCTGTTGTCCACCTGAAACAATATGGCTTATAAATATGCTTTAAAAATTAAATCTGTCATCTGTCATAATTTGTTGTTTATGATCAGGCAACTTTAGAACAGTTAGAAGAATGCAAGTACTACATGAACATTTACTTGGAAAAAAAGTTTCTTAAAACACTTCACCAAGAATTCATTCCTGAAGGCTAAGCTACACTTGGGGCTGCTCTATGCTATAGAGTAGGGGAGGTAGGTGTATTGAGGTGGGTGACTGTGGAGAGTGCTGAAGGTCTGTAGGGGACATACAGAGACTTGGGGAAACCCAGAGAGCTTGGATAGTGAAACAGAAGGTGAAACAGAGCACCCCAGCACTGATCACAGGGCAGCGTGGCAGAAGGCAGGGGTAGAAGTGGAAGAGGAAGAGTCCCAGTGAGCACCACTATCATATCAATCAGCACCTTTCAGAAAAACAGTCTAAACAGACACGGGATTTGTCTGGCCAACAGGCTCTGGTCTCTGCACTTCCTGGTATACTTTCATGGTGCCATATGGAGCCATCTTGAGAAGGTCTTTTCTCATTTTATTGCTCCAGGAGTCAAAGGCCTCTGCATTTTTTTTTTTTTTTTTTGGTCTCTGTGTCCCTATGGCAATTTACACAGACTGGGTGGCTGCCTTGAGAGTCAGTTTGGCCCTGGAGGAGAGCCTGTAACAAATTCCCTGAGGATTCTATGTAGTGGAAAACTGGATTTCAATATGAAAAGGAATGGAGGATGCTTCCTTTTTAAAACTAGCAGCCAGAACTGGGCATTGTGGCACACACCTGTAATTCCAGCACCTGGGAGGCTGAGAAAGGATGATCACAGGTTCGAGGCCAGAGCATGGTAACTTAGTGAGATGTGAGACCCTGTTTCAAAAAAAAAAAAAAAAGACTGGGGGTATAGCTGAGAGTAGAACATCCCTGGGTTCAATCCCTAGTACCACCACCACCACCACCACCACCACCACCACCACCACCACCTACATACTCAAACAAACAAACAAACAAACAAACACCTGGTAGTTCAGGAAACCAGCTGCAGGAATCTGGGGAACCAGCCGTCATGTGTAGGACTAAGTCTTGGAGCACCAGAGTAGTGGGCAATGTTGCACAGGGCCCACCACCATCCATCCCCAGAACAGACAGCTGCGACTCCATAGCCTCTCCCCACACTCGGAGTGGAGTGAGCAGCACAGGGTGCTGGAGTCCGTGGCATGCTGCAGTGTCTGATGTCAGCCCTGCACCTGGAGTGCACAGTGTGAGGGGCACTGGAGGGAACCTGTGCCAGACGAGTTCTGCACTCCATGCTACCTTGGTGACACGCTGAAACACTGGTGTGTCTGCCTGGATCTTGGCATGCACAGCCCAAATAACTCCAGGGCAAATCTTTGCCTGGGGAGCTCTGAGTTCTGTCCTAGCTCATTTTGATATTCAGGGCAGCTGAGAGGTATTCAATTGGCTCCAGGCACAAACCACTCACACTGGTCACCGGGCAAGCACAACAGAGGACAGCAAGGGGTGAACAGCCCTCAGCCTTTTCTTCTTCCAAGGATACAGACCAAGAAGGCATGGACAGAAGCGCTGATCAGCATAGATTACAATCAGCTATTCTTATCCACACTATCAAGCACCTTGGTGGAAAGGACATTTTTATTTTTATTAAGGTTTTGTTATTGTTGTGTTTCGTGTGTGTGTGTGTGTGTGTATACACATATATTTATTTTTCCTTTTAATATTTAGTGTTTTTTCTTTTTCACTTTTTAAAGTTTTTCTTTCTCCCCTTTTTACTTTTAAAAATATTTTTTCCATTTTTGTCTTCTTTTTAGTTTTTAGATTAATTTTACTTTTATTATTTTTAACTGTTTAGTTTATGCTATATTATTTTTGCCCTTCCCTTTCTGATGGTGTTGTTGTTGTGGCTGTTGTTTTATTTGGTTTCTACTTTATTTCTTGGCAAATACTACACCTTACAAAGTAGGAGAGATAAAAGCCCCTAGCCATAGGTCTGGCCCAAATTAGGCATGACTGGGGAACATTCTCCCCTATAGCAGAGAGAAATAACACAATGGTAGTGGACACTGCATCTACCAGAGACCTCAGCATAGGTTGTTCCCATACCCTATCAGACCACACATTAGTGACAAGACTAAAGGAGTCACCACAGAGAGTGCATCCCATGTATTTCTATTGTCTACATTATGCCTGCCAGAACTATCAGAGTTAACTCATTCCTATGAGACCTAGAAAGAAAGCAGGTCTCTCAGGTTCCAACACAATATGCACATCATGTCAAAACTCTCTAATTATGGCCAAGAAAAGCCATAGGGAAACCATACTATGAAGTCCAATTGTAATTAAACTCAACATTACACAATAAACTTATATCCCAAGGTACAGCATCAAGAGAAGACTACTTACTAAGAAGGACTTCACATTAAAAAGGAAGAGATATTCATCTCAACAGATGTGCAAATCCTAACATAGGAAGACAAGATATGAAAAACAACATTTACTCCTAGAGTAAAGAAATAAATCTCTAGAAACTGAATCCAAAGATATTGAAGTAGATGAAATGCTGGACAAAGAATTCAAAAGAATAATTTTAAAAATGCTAGTGAATTCCAAGAGGATACAAATAAACAGCTGAATGAATTATGAAAGACAATATAGAATATGAATGCAGAATATGAATGAGCACTTCAATAAATAGCTAGAGATCTTGAAAAAGAACCAATCAGAAATCTTGGAAATGCAAAGCTCAGTAAGATTAAACACTCAACTGAAAGCCTCACCAATACACTGGATCAAGTGGAAGAAAAAAATCAGGGCTTAAAGACAAAGTTGAGGAATTATCACTTTCAGACAATAATAAAGAAAACAAAAAAGAAGTAATGAACAGAACATACAAGATCTCTGGGACACCATTAAAAGAACAAACACATGCATAACTGGAATAGAGTAGAGGGAAGACCTATAGGCTGAAGGCATAGAAAGCCTATTTGGTGAAGCAGTAGCAGAAAATTCCCAAATCTTGAGAAAGGCATGGATATCAGGTACAGGAAGCATTTAGAACCCCAAGTAGGTATGACCAGAAAAGAATCTCTCCATGATACATTATAGTTAAAATGCAAAAAGTGTAAGACAAATAATATTGAAAGCTGCAAGAGAGAAGTACCAAGTCACTTACAAAGGCTAACCCATCCAAATAACAGCAGGCTTCTGAGAAGAAACTCTAAAGGCCAGGAAAGTATGAAATTGATGTATTTCAAGTCTTCAAAAAAAAAAAACTCAAAAAACTGCCAACTTAGATTACTATAACCAGAAGTTATCCTCCAAAATGGAAAGAGAAATAAAGACCTTCCACGATAAGCATAAATTAAGGGAATTCATGACCAATAAACCAGCATTACAGAAGATACTTAGGAGAACCCTACACTCAGAGGAGGAAGAATGACAAACACAATCATGAGAGCATGGGAAAAACAAATCTTACTAGAAGAGTAGATAAACAAATGAGAATTAGGTGAGAACCAAACATTATTAATACAGAAAAACATCAAATCTCTAAGATGAGTAAGAAAGAAAATAACAAACAGAATATTCAAAATAACCAGAAGAAAAACAAAAAAATGAGACGAACGAGTACATACTTTTCGGTGATATCCTTGAATGTAGTCTTAATTCTCCAAGAGAAGATGTTTCCTGCAAGAAACTCACCTCATTGGCAAAGATGTATACACACTAAAAGTGAAAGGATGGACAATAATATTCCAAGCACATGGGAGATGAATAGAAGCAGGAGTAGCTAAACTCTCATCTGACAAAACAGATTTTTAAGCCAAAGGCAGAAGTGAAAAGGAAGATCACTACCTACGGATAAAGGGAACGATTTATCAAGAAAATATGATGACTGTAAATAAATATGCATTAAATATGCACCAATAAAATTACAGTGGGTGACTTCAATACCACACTCTCACCGACAATCAGACAAAAAAAATCAAGAGTAACAACAGAGACCAATTACACCATAGATCAAATGGACTTTTACCAAATAGTCCATGTAACAGCTGCAGCATATACATTCTTTTCACCAGCACACTGGAACTTTTTGCAAAATATCAGGTCATAAAGCAAGTCTTAAAAATGTTTTAAAAATTGAGCCAGGTTGGTGGTGCATGCCTTAATCCTAGTACTTGGGAGGCTAAGACAGGAGGATTGGAAATTCAAGGCCAGCCTCAGCAAATTAGCAAGGCCCTCAGCAACTTAGTGAGACCCTGTTTCAAAATAAAAAATAAAATAGGGCTGAGGCTGTAGCTCAGAGGTAGAATGCCCCTGGAGTCAATCTCCAGTACCACAAAAACAAAACAAAACAAAAATTAAAGTAACTTCGTGCAACTTATCACATCATAATGGAATGAATCTAGAAATCAACGGCAAGAAACACTATAGAAATTATACAAACACATGAAGACTGAACATACATTTTTAATGAATGATGGGTTTTTGAAGAAATTGTGGGGAAAATAAAAAATTCCTAGAATCAAATGAAAATGGAAACATAACATATAAAAACTTGTGGCATATAGCAAAAGCAGTACTAAAAGGGAAGTTTATAGCTATGAATGCCAACGAGATAGAGATAGAGATAGAGAGAGAGAGAGAGAGAGAGAGAGAGAGAGAGATATTGATCTATCTCAAATAAGTAATCTAAGGTTGCATCTTAAGGTCTTAGAAAATCAAGAATAAATTAAACCCAAAATCAGTTAAAGGGAAGAAATAATGAAGACCAGGGCAGAATAAATGAAATAGAGACTAATAGAACAATGTAAAGGATCAATGAAACACAGAGTTGGTTCTTCGAAAAGATAAAATAGACAAACCCTTAGCTAAACTAACCAAATGGAAGCGAGAGATGACCCAAATACATAAAATTAAAGTTGAAAAGGAGCCGGGCGTGGTGGCACATGCTTGTAATCCCAGTACTTGGGAGGCTGAGATGGGAGAATCTGGGTTTGCAGCCAGCCTCAGCTACTTAGTAAGGCCCTCCGCAACTTAGCGAGACCCTGTTTCAAAATAAAGAATAAAAAATATGGCTGGGGGTGTAGCTCGGAGGTAAAATGTCCCTGGGTTCAACCCCCAGTACTGCAAATAAATAAATAAATAAATAAATAAATAAATAAATAAATAAATAAAGTTGAAAAGGGGGTAGTCCAATAGATACCACTGAAAGTAATAGGTCAATAGGGAATATTTGGAATAAGTATATGCTAATAGTCTGGAAAATTTTTAAAAAGTGGACAAGTTTCTGGACAAATCTGACCTACGAAAATTGAACAAAGAGGATATAAAATACCCTAAATAAATCAATAATAAGCAATGAGATTAAAGCAGTAATAAAAAAATTCTCTCAACAACAACAAAAAAGCCCAGGACTGGACAGATTTACTATTGAATTTGACCAGATTTTTAAAAGACGAACTAAAGCCAATGCTCCTCACTATTCCATGAAATAGAAAGGGAAGTAACCCTTCCAAACTTATTTTACAAAGTCAATATTATCCTGATGCTAAAACCTGATAAGAACACAACAAAAAAGAAAACTATAGACCAATATCCCTATGAACATAGATCAAAAAATCCTCAATAAAATACTTGCAAATTGAATTCAACAACACATTAAAAAGGTCACACACCATGAACAAGTTTGTTTCATTTCGGGGATGCAAGGATGGTTCAACACACATAAATCAATAAATGCAATACAGCACACAAATAGCATCAAGGATAAAAATCAAACAATCATCTCAATAGATGTAGTAAAAGCCCTTGGTAAAATTTAATATCCCTCCATGATAAAATACCTGAATAAATTAGGTATAGCAGTCATATATTAACATAATAAAGGATACATATGACAAACCATAGCCAACATCATACTGAATGGGGAAGAACTGAAAACATGTTCTCTAAAATCAGAAATAAGATAAAGGTGTTCATGCTTACCACTTTTATTCAATATAGTACTTGAAATTTTAGCCAGAGCAATTAGGCAAGAGAAAGAAATAATATGTGTAAAAATAGGAAAGGAGGAAGTCAATTTTATCTTCCTTCTTTCCTATTGCAGACAATATTATTGCAGAAAATATTATTCTATATTTAGAAAACCCTAGAGACTCCACCAAAAGACTCTTAGAACTGAGAAACAAATTCAGCAAAGTAGCAGGATACATAATCAATGTACAAAAATCAGTAACTTTTCTAAACACCTATAACTCTTGAGAAAGAAATCAAGAAATTCTATCCCATTATAATATCCTAAAAACAAAAACAAATAACCTAGGAATCTACCTAACCAAGGAAGTGAAAGACCTCTATATGAAAACTACAAAATACTAAAAAAATCAAAATAAGAAAAAATTGAAAAAAACACTAGAAGATGGAAAGACCAGACATCTTTATCAATGGAGAGAATCAACAGTTAAAATGGTCATACCACTGAGCACATTCTGCAGATTCAACGCAATCCCCATGAAAATAGCAATGACATTCTTCACACAACTAGAAACAATAATCCTAAAATTCATGTGGAAACAAAAAGATTCCCAAAAGCCAAACCAATCCTGAGCAAAAAGACCAATGCTGAAGCCAAGACAGTACTTTATCTCAAAATATACTACAGAGCCACAGTAACAAAAACAGCATGCTTTTGGCATTAAAACAGACCACTGGACTAGAATAGAGGACCCAGAAATAAACCCACACATCTTCAGCTAATTGATTCTCAATACAGGTGCCAAAAACATACATTGGAGAAAAGACAGCTTCAACAAATGGTGTTAAGAAAACTGAATGACCACATGTAGAAGACTGAAACTAAAGCCCTGTACATCATCATGTACAAACATAAGGTCAAAATGGATCAAAATCTTTAATATAAAACCTGAAACTTTGAACTAGAAGAAAACAAAGAGGAAGCACTTCAAGATATTAGTATAGGCAATGGTTTCCTGAACAGAACTCTAATAGCTCAGGAAACAGAAGCAAGAATGACAAATGGAATTACATCAAATTAAAAAGCTTGTGCAAGCCGGGCGTGGTGGCGCACGCTTGTAATCCCAGTACTTTGGGAGGCGGAGACCAGAGGATCGGGGTTCGTGGCCAGCTTCAGCTCTCTCTCTCTCTCTCTCTCTCTCTCTTTCTCTCTCTCCCTGTCTCTCTTTCTCTCTCTACCTAGTGAGGCCCTCCGCAACTTCGTGAGACCCGGTTTCAAAATAAAGTCTAAAAAATAGGGCCGGGGGTGTAGCGCAGAGGTAGAACGCCCCTGCGTTCAATACCCGGTACGGCAAAAAAAAAAAAAAATGCTTGTGCACAGCAAATGCAAGAGTCAACAGAATGAAGAGACAGCCTACAGGATGGGATAAAATCTTTGTAAGGTATTCATAGAGGATTAATATTAATATACAGAATATATAAAGAACTCAAAAAAGTTGGCACCAAGCTCGGTGTGATGGCACATACCTGTAATCTCAGTACTTGGGAGGCTGAGACAGGAGGATAGCAGGTTCAAGGGCAGCCTCAGCAAGTAGCAAGACTCTCAGCAACCTAGCAAGACTATATTTTAAAACCAAAAATAAAAAAGGGCTGGGATGTAGCTCATAGGTAGAATGCCCCTGGGTTAAATTCCCCGTAACACAACACATACACAAGCACACACACACACACATACACACACACACACACACACACACACACACACACACACACATATATATACTAGCACCCAAAGAACAAGTGATTCAATTAAAAAATGAGCAAATAATCCAAATAGGCACTTCTCAGTAGTATAAATGACTAACAAATATATGAAAAAAAGTTCAGTATCTCTAGCCACCATGGAAATTCATGGCACACGCTTGTAATCCCAGTACTTTGGGAGGCAGAGACCGGAGGATCCGGGTTCGCGGCCAGCCTCAGCTCTCTCTCTCTCTCTCTCTCTCTCTCTCTCTCCCTAGTGAGGCCCTCCGCAACTTCGTGAGACCCGGTTTCAAAATAAAGTATAAAAAAAAAATAGGGCCGGGGGTGTAGCACGGAGGTAGAACGCCCCTGGATT
>PVJS01036767.1:0-20281 GCA_004027185.1 Glis glis | reverse complement strand
AATAACTGTGGGTAAATGACTGCACTGTAAAGAGTCCTATGATGTACTAAGTAAAAAATATTTTTCATGATGTACTAAGCAGAACATTGTTAGTGTTAAGACTTCCTGATGTAAAAAAAGTATAAAAATAAAGTCTGATGCTCGCTGGGCAGAGACAGTGCCTGCAGCTTCACTGAACTGTTGGGCCTCCTGTCTCTCATTCCCTCGCCGACCCTACACCTCCTTCAGGGATTCCCCCGGACCCGCCGAGGCTGGACCCCGGCAAGCTTGCACACTTTCAGTGTGGCTAATTATTATAGCAACTGCTGACCATAATTCTTTTAAGTGATCATACTAACGGCAGCCTGATAAAATACAATCTTATATAGTGAAATCATTTGTGAATGTTAGCCTTGCCTTTGAAGCTAAAATAGATGAATTCTTGCCCCAGACTCTTTCTCTTATTCCCTGATCCATGCATCCAGTACTAATGAGCACTGCTTCTGAGATGTGAGCCTGTGGCTTCATACCTCAAAAACAAGACAAACATTCATTTAGTGCCTTACATTTTACAAAATAGAATACTTAATAATAATGTGACCAAATATTATAAGATTCAGTTTATATTCCTATAAATAAATTCCAATGACCTTACCCAAAAGTTAATCTGATAATTTACATAAATAATATACCAAAAAGGTCTTGTCAAAGTTCTATCCACATGATAAGTGTCATTCTTCCTATGATATTATTCATGCAATGACATTTTTATTGATAAACATAAAATGCACTCTGATATAAAATTTCAAGTACCAAGAAAGGAAATGCCAAAGGAGGTGTAGAAAACAATTTGGAATAGAATTTACTTTATTCTTTTCAAGTTCTTAAAATTATATACTCTGCTTTTTATATGAATACATGTCTGACATTCTGCTAGGATTTTGCTTGCAATTCCTTTGAAGTTGGATTATGTATTCCTTATTTGAAACCTCTATCCTTGTGATAAGATAAAGCACAGCTGCCTTTAAAAATAATATATATATATATAATGTTTCATGTATATATGAAAGAAACACAGTGCTAGATACTTTATTGTTTTTAAAGCTCTTTTCTCCTTATAGTCAAGTCCACTGTAACTGTCAGACAGACTTACAATGTGCAGATATACATTTTGTGATAGACAGAGACAAAAGACAGAAATGTCAATAAGATAGGCCATTTCAAACTCAGTCATTCTGTGTTATGTAACAGGACAGCAGGAACTGTGACATGAATACATGGCTCATTACCCAGGAATTTCAATCTAGCCTGTCACAATCCGCGAGCAGGTTAAAAATCTTCTGCTTTATCTTCCTATATTCCCTATAATAATAAAAAATGCAAAACAGCAAGAAAAAGAAAGTTGTTAAAAAATGCATACCAAAGGCACCTGCTAGGGCTTGAATGTGTCCCCTCAAAAAGTCAGGTATTGCCAATATGGTAGTTAATGAGTTGAGTCTTTAAGAGACGATTAGGAGATGAGGGCTTAATCCATTGTTAATGGGATTAAGACCCTTGAAAAACAGGCTTCGCACATAATTCTGCTAGTCTTTCAGCCATCACCAGGTCAGACTCCAGAATGTTGATCTTGGGCTCCCCAGCCTGCAAAACTGTGAGGAAAAAATAATCTGTTCCTCATAAATTTCCCAGTCCCAGGTAATTTGGGGCAAAATGCACTATAAGAACATCCAGTGACAAACTACAAATTCCACCAAGGAGTAATGAAATTCTAAAAGAAAAAAAGATTCTGTGTCATTTGGAAAATGTAACTGTGGGTATCTAACATATCCAAATTCCAAATCTGACAAACACTTAGCATTTTCTCACATTACACTAAAAACCAATGTATTTTATAAAAACAAGCCAAGAGTCATGAATACTAAAGATGAAAGTACTATATTGTTTTCTCATTCCAATCAATGTTGTTTTATGTACTTAGTAAACTGTAATAGATTATCTTTATGTTCCCATCTACACCTTTATTTGCTTTTATTTGATACCATTGTGGTATCAAACAATGGTATCAACAATGTTAGGCTTCAGGAAGTCTTTACCATATGTAGTCTCCTGAACTCCAAGCAGAAAACATGATTTGAACTGTACCTATCATGCTTTCTCTCTATTGAACTGGCAAGACAGGGAGCAATTCTTAACAGTCACCTTCTGTGGGCTTTTGTTTCAGAGCACATTCTCAGACACCATAGAAGAGTTAAGCTTGTTTCTTTAAGCCTCCTAACTATGTGAATTCACCTAATGAAGCAACTAAGATCAGACAAAACTTATAATTCTTAATGATCTCTTCCTTCCTATGCCAATAATTTCCATGTCTTTGCTAATATCATTGAGCAAATTTTTAATTCAGTGTGCGTGTGTGCACATATGTGCATACTAGTGCCCATGCAAAATTGCCTCCTAACTTTCCTTGACTTTATTCCTGCCTGAGAAGCAAAATTATGAGATTCATAGTGAATAATAAAACAGATGTCATTTTGATCTAAGGTGTATTATAATTAAGCAGTTATTTAACTATTATGCTAAAGCAAGCAGCATCCTCAGTCAATGAGATTAATGAAAATTTCGGCCTCTTATTTTTTTAAAGTGTAAAGTGAATTATCTGATTAACCTCCTTTCTTACCATAACTAATAAATTGTTCTGGCTGGAAAAAGTCACAAGGTATTCAGCTCTAGAAAGGACTTTAATGAACGTGAACATTAGTGTCCATCTAAAATCATCCCCTTCTGAGATTATAAACATTTCAGCCCCTGCCATGCTTGTGATTTGGGGAAGTTATTTAATCTTTATAAATCAATGTCTATATTATAAAATTGGGATATTTAGAGTACATAAGCAATTTTTATAAAAATAAAATATATTTTAATATTATTAATTTTTCTCTCCAACTCAAATTAAATTTCAAAAAGGGCCCCTAATTCACATTACACCTGAATTCTTTTCCTGAGATTTTGAGTTGAGAATTCATTGTTATCCTTTCCTAGTGGAGAGAACACTCACATGTTCAATATGTATGTATAAGCTCTGAACTGCTGGAAATCAATTTTTTCCTAATGGAGAAAGTCCACATATATAGAATGAAGTAATAAATCCAACATAGAGAGAAAAACAGAGATAGAAAACATCTACAGTTCTATAGGATTTGTATACCTGCTTCCAGTTATTTCTGAAGCTCTGTAGAATAACCATGGTTTTCAGTCACTCTTCAGATTCCTTTAACCATTACAGTTCTCCCCCCACCCTCAAATTTATTTTGAGGAGGCCATGTATCACTATTGATTAATAGAAGATACTAAGGAATAGACATGTGGCAATTGAACATAGAGAACCCACTCATCTGAAAAAACAAAGTTAGTTCGAACACATTGACCTAAACAAACAGAAGAATTGAGTTTGGATCTTAGTTCTCTGGACTTACGAGAAGGGTAGTGTTCATGTTTTAAGTCTCCCTCCCCAAAATAATTGAAATGAATATCAAATCTGATTTATATGTTTTCCATAAATCACCTAATTTTGATAATTCATTTCATTTAATATACTAATAAAGCATAAAAAAACGCAAATCTAAATTTTATCCCAAATTTTAAGTATAATGAAGGAATATTTAAGTAAGATTATATGTTATCAGAATTCCTCATTTTCTCTCTGAAAAATACCAAATAAATTTTGAAAAATAATTAAACAAGGAGGGCTTTTAGTCAGATATTTTGTTTTGGCAATTTTATCACTGAGACTTTTAAGAATTTCACTAAAAGGAAAAAATGTACTGTATTACTTTTTTCTCTGAAAATGTCCATGGGATCTGTAAATTTTGTGAAAGAAAAGTAGTTTGAATATGTAAACTTTTGTTGAAGAATCCAATGAAGAATTTAGTTATGTAACAGTTTGTAAGATGAGCACACTATAGTATGTCATTCTTTAATCAAATCCTTGAAATTTCTCTAGAATCTAGATCCTTGGCTATTGGATTGTTTTCAGTGCAGGGTGTTGAGCAAGGGGTGAAAATGGGTGTGGGGTAGAAGCCAGGTAAAGCTGTGCCCACTTTTAGCACTCAAATTCATCTGGGCATTTTGGACATATCCAAATCAGGATTTCATGGAAGTCAATCTCAGACTAAACTTATCCTAAGGAAAGATACACTCAGACTATCTAACCAGGAAGCCTCAGCCACCTCAAGGTTTGATGAGTTTTAAGTAGAGTGGCTGTCAGAGACTGCCCAAGTTCATTGTCCATGCTGTTGTATAGTGATTTGGAATTGACCAATTACATTTAAACTATAACTCATAATAATATTAACAAATTAATTGTTTAAGAACTAAAATATTCTGAAGTCACCTATTTTATATTCTACCAACAAAACTCATATCGTTTGATTATGGTTAATTAAGAAGGCCTATAGAGTCCGTGGTAATTATTGTAGCCCCGGGAGGACTATAATTCACACTTTTTCAAGCCACCAGTCCAGGGTTTGGAATGATTTCACATTATAGTAATGATCTGTATTTTACTCTTAGATACCTGCTTTGTCAGGATTTTCAACTCCTGAAAATCTTTTATTGTACATGGCTTACATTAGATGAACTCAAAAGTAATACAATGAAACATTTACCATTTTGTTAGAACACTGATAAAAAGAGCAGTTTTTAGTATTTTAATAGTAAAAATAAAGTCTTATTTAAATAATTACATTCCTGTTCTTTTCCTTAGCTTTACAAAAGGCCAAATTAAAACTGAAAGCACATGTGTCACTGGTTACTTTTTGTCCCTTTTTCTTCAGATTTTGTTTTTCTTTACTCTTTCTTTTTCTTTGTGGCATATTAGTAAATTTGACTTTTGTTGGGGTATGCAAGGGAACGTACTAAGAGATGTTGTGTGCATATAGGAATGTATTACCTTGGATTTCACTACGATGTATAATTATATCCCACCAATAAAATTCTGGGAAAATTATGCATACGTATACAGTAACATTATTATAAAATTCTTTTAAATGCCAAAAAATCCATTCAGAGTACATGCTCTGGAATCAGCCTCTTAGGTTTCTGGAAACATGCTCTGAATTAGTGACTTTTTTACAAAAGCTTATTAGATCCTACTTTGCTCGATTATGAAATTGGTGATTGCTATTTTATATGACTAGTGTCAGGACTCCATAAGGTAATATTTGTAAAGCACATGGAACATTGCCTGACATGTGGTGATTGGTAGCTCATATTATGATATGAAAAATTAGGTACTGAAAACTCTAAATCATTCTCATGGCTTCATTATTCTGAGATAGTATTCTTAGAGGACTAGGGACCTGCACTTTAATTAATGTTAGAGGACAGCCTCAGAGGTAGTGAGACTCATGAACCTAGCAAGACCCTGTTTCAAAATAAAAAAAATAGGACTGGGGGTGTAGCTCAGAGGTAGAATGCTCTTGGGTTCAATCCCCAGTGCCACAAAAAAAATAAATAAATAAATAAAAAATTAGACCCTAAGAGTGGAAGAGCCGGGCCATTGGTGATAAAAGTTATCATCTTATTCAGACAATGTCAAGCAGGTGTGTATTTTTGTTTGTTTGTGTCTGTGTATATCCCAAAAGATATATGGATTCCATGAATTCCATACTGTGGAAGTATGATATGCTGAGGTATGTGACTTATGCACTAATATTTCGTAGACAATAGCACTTTTTAAAGTTTTGTGTCAGTGTTGCTAGCATGAAATTTATTTATATGTTCTTTGCTTTCTTTTTAAAGTTTTTTAGTCTTAGAGAAATACTAATGTTACTGGCCTTTTCGATATTTTCTGATTACTCAATGATATCTTTTCTCAGCCGGTTAGTTTAATGTGTATTGAGTGAGTAGAATGTAAACTTCTTTCTAAAACACTCCATAGATTCACCCATGAGTATATAGAAGTGGGAATGGGTTATTGTATTTTGCTTGAAGAAATTAAACTCTATCATCTATTTAAAAATACTGCATTCAAAACTACAGACTTGTTAGCATGTCAGTGTTTTGAGATATATTTTGATATTTTATAATCCTGATGCACTGTACAACGTTTGAAGAATTGAGAAGGGAGATCATCCCTTCAAAGACTCAGTCTCAAAACCAGAAGGGAAATTTTGTGATTCATCATCTAATTGATTTAAAAATGTAAAGGCACAGACTGGGATTTCACCAAGAAAAATCAAAGTAGTATTTTTTATTGATAGCTACAATAAAATAGAGTCAAACTTGCCTGAAGCCATATTACTGTGAAAAACAAACATCTTAATTTGTTAAGGTCTTTTTCTAGGAAACTTAGCCACAACGTATTAGTTAAGGTTCACTCCAGAAAATAAAATCCACATAAAATATTTTAACTTGTCCAAATATGTTGAAGACAGAATGGAGCACTGAGGTATGACAGAGATGGCAATCTCATAGAGAAGTCACCACCCCTGGGACTGGGAGGACAAAGAGCCCTGGAGCCTGGATGGAGAACTGGGACCAAGGTCTCTGAAAAAGTGGTCCTTATTGGGTGGCTTCATACTGTAGCATGTTGGAGGAGAAAACAATTGGAACCCCAGTGCAGATTTCTGAGGAAAAGATACAGGAGGGCTGATGCTAGGATCTTAAGGGGGACAATGAGACTGGTCTGGCAATCTAAAAACAACTGGAAATTTAAACCAACCGCTCTTACTAAGACTCATAGCCACTGTCTTGGTGCCCAGTTGCTGATTCTGTGACACTTTCAGAAACAGACAACAAAAACAAAACAAAACAAAATAACAACAAAGCCGGGCGTGGTGGTGCACGCTTGTAATCCCAGTGCTTGGGAGGCAGAGACCTGAGGATCCGGGTTCGTGGCCAGCCTCAGCTACTTAGGCCCTCCGCAACTTCCTGAGACCCGGTTTCAAAATAAAGGATAAAAAATAGGGCTGAGGGTGTAGCTCGGAGGTAGAACGCCCCTGGGTTCAATCCCCAGTACCGTAAAAAAAAAAAAAAAATTTTGGCCCCGCAAACAGGCCCAAATCAACCAGAGACAAATGGCCAAGGAAATGTGGTTTGCAGTGTCCCAGCCCTAACATCACAAACTACCTTCTAAAATGATGAGTTTGAAGGTAAAATACAGTAGTTTAATCATAAGAACACATGAATTTTATAAAATCCATCATCTCTTAACAAGAAGCACAACTATCACTTGAAAAATACACTAATTTTCATAACTATCACTTAAAGAATACACTTCAATCTTTTTGTTTTTGTTTTGTCCTTTTGCAGTACTGGGGATTGAACCCAGGGGCATTCTAACTCTGAGCTACATCCCCAGCCCTATTTTTTATTCTTCATTTTTAAACTAAGTAGCTGAGACTGGCTATGAACCTGAGATCCTCCTGTCTCAGCCTCCCAAGTCCTGGGATTACCAGTGTGCGCCACGATAAAAAGATTTTTTTTCCTGTGTATGTGTTTGCTATTGTCATAAAAGGGTTGCTTGTCCTGAATGATTAAAAGACACTCTTCCACTAAAAAAAAAAAAGCAATGGATTGGACATAGAGTTCAATATATTTCAGTGTTTTAAAATAAAATATATTTTTTATTTTGCACACATATATGCGGTCTGTAAAATTCAGCTATATGTTTAAAAAGAAGCTAATTAGAGATATACATGGTTAAGTAGTAAAAAAAGAGGAAAAAAGATAATACAGAAGCATTTAGTATTTAAAATAAAACAAACCCCTTAAATTAGCAATATAGAGGTTGTTTTCATATTAATTATATCATGATTACATTGAAATTATTTTATTACTAAAATGATTACTTATGATTCAATTACTAAAAATGTCTGCATGTATGTTTGCAATGCATTAATAAAAGTATTAAAATAGCATGCTGTGCAGTTGAACACATTATCAAAATTCCAATTGCATTTAAATTGCCAAAAATAGTTTATGAAGCATGAAATATTGAAAAATAAAAGTAATGTTCCCTGTGGCAAAATTATTTTTAAGGAGTATGAGGATGAAAATAAAATTCAAAACAATTTTGTCATTGAGGAAGCCTGTAATTAGTAACAGAAACATTGTGATTATTATGACTCAAGTCATTCATTCATGCTTTACATGAATTATATAGTCATAACAAGAAGTCTAAACTATTTTGTGGTGTTACTTATTGACAAAATAAATAAGGGTCTTCAAAAAGATAGTTATATTCATTCTTTGGATCAAATATATTAGAGAAAATGCATGATTTGGGCATGTTTAATATTAACAACCCCAAAGTAAATAAAATAATTACAGATACATATTTTTATAATTGTTAATTGTGGACACGTTGAATGGCATAATGGATTTTGAGGAATGGGACTTATAAAATCATTCCCCTCAAAAAATGCTGAGAACAAGCCATTGAATTGTAATACACAGTTTAAGTAAAATATTGGGGCTATGGCCCTTGATAAAATATCACCAGATTTTTGTTGTTGCTGCTTTAGGAAAAACACCCTAACTTCAAATACAAGATTCAAAAGCTGTGAAACCTTGTTATTCTAAAGAAACTGCTTTGCCCATTTGACTGGCTGCACCACGTCTCCTCTGTGAGACTCCTTTTCCCTGAGGCTTTTCCTTTTCTCCTGGGGGACACTACTGATCGTCAGCAGCTCCCCGGCAGATGTTGTTCCCCAACGATGACATGATTATTTTCATCTAAGGGTAAATGTTCCCATGTGTGTACCTACCATTTCTGATCAGCTCCTGTGTTGTATAAACAACAGATTGTGTCCTCTTTTTTCTTTTTTAAATATAGACTTTTAAGAAAATTGCATATGTATATTTATCTAACAATTCTTAGTAATTATGACAAGCTCTGCATTCTTTTCCAACCTTCTTAACTATTAAATCTGTTCTGAAAATTATGTATGTGTATAAATATGAAACAATGAATCCCACTATTATATATAATCATAATACATCACTATTATATATAATCATAATACATCAATAAAAAAGAATAGCTAGAAAAATTATTTGATTTTTCAATGTTGTTTTTGCATTAACTTTATTTAATTGTATCATCCAACCTCTATATTTTTTCAGTTATTCTATCATGCATGTATAGTGTACCAACTGTTTTAGATTCTCATATGTAGTATATTTTACCTTGATTTTTATTGAAATGGTAGAAAAATACTACAAGAAAAGTAAAAAAAGAAAATTCAAGTTCATTCACTTAACTTCCCATGTGTTACTCTGTTGTTAAAAATCTTTCCCTCAAATCTTAGACTATAGCTTCTGTCTCCTGTATAACCTAAAAGATGGAATTAAGGGATCTCATTCTATATTCTCCTATATCAGAAGTTTATTGGGAATACCTAAGATCAATCTCACTTAAAAAAAGACTCTGTGCAAATAACACATAAATAATTAAAGTATACATTTAAGCCGGGCGTGGTGGCACACTTGTAATCCCAGTACTTGGGAGGCTGAGACAAGGGGATTTCAGGTTCAATGACAACCTCAGCAAGTAGTGACACTCTCCTCAGGCTAGGGAGACCCTGTTTCAAAATAAAAATAAAATAGAGCTGGGGGTATAGCTCTGAGGTAGAATGCCCCTGGGTTCAAGCCTCAATACCAAAAAAAAAAATTAAAAATAAATAAAAAATAAAGTATAAATTTAAATGTCATTCTTTTCTTATTTTACAAATTACAAGACCATAACCTAGGGAGGAAATGAGACTTTCTTATGATCACACATTGCTTAGTAGCAGAAACAGTTCAGTGTAACCTAGACTTTGTTAAAATTGATTATTTGTGTGTCTGTATGTTTACTCTCAGCTCAATAAAAATATTTTAAAAAATCAGTGAGTTAAAATTCTGCATTACTATTTTAGAGCATTTTTTGGCAGTTTGCTCATGGAGTAGTTTTAGAATATAACCTATGATGATAGATGTGCCAATAATGCAACATACTCAAACTTACTCTATTTGCATGTCTGAGTGTGTAGTCAGAGTTGCAGACATTTGGCTATTAATGTTAAGCCATGTCAACAGGTGGGCTAGTGGATCTTTTCTTCCAGTGGTCAAATGCTAAATATGTTAGAAGAGAAGTCTTGAAATCCTCTTCACAAATAACTTGAGGTTTGCTTTTGGTCCTACAATGTCTAAGTTACTGATTTCTATAGTTCTAAGCGTTGATACTGACAATTTGACTATCCTTTAAGACATAATATTAAGACAGTAAGCATTGATAATATGACATGTTAATGGTATCAATAGTTTATTCCTAGGGATAAATTTTTCTAGTTGGAGAATTCAGACTAACCCTGATCTTTAATGTATAATAGGAACATTGAATTCATCTCTGTGTGATACTTGGAGTTTCATAGTTGATAAAAATTAAGTTTTCTCCATAGTTGTTTCCAATAGAAACCAGAAAAAAAAAACACTTGGTAGAAGTCCAGGACTCTGAAGTAACTTGTATCTTAACTTTCTTATTTGTTTATTTATTGGTGCATTGTAATCATCCATCTTGATGGTTTCAGGATGGTAGAAGTATACATGTACACATCAGTCAATTAGCCTTCCCCAATCCCCACCCGCGTCCTCTCCCCTTCCCTCCTTGTGCTCAGCATAGTAGTTGCCTTTGATAAGTTTGTGAATGTATTCACATTCCTCTCACTTCTACTTTGCTTTTATTTTGGGTTCTTATTGCTAGGTGACAATAAGACAGGGATGCAAACTCCATTTTATTCTTTCTTAAATTCGAGTGTTCTATTTAGGCTACGTTTTGTGATAATTATACAAAACCCTGTCAAACATCACTATAGCTAATTTGGCTTTTAACAATTTTTCAGTTATTATGACCTTGGCAAGTGACTCTAGAGTTAATCTATGACTTCTAGAAGGCATTCCATCTTTTTAGGAAGGCTTAAGAGGAATTGGACTCCTTGCCTGGAAGGACAATTCCAGATGACAGACTTTCTAAATTACTTCTTAATTTCTGCAGACTCACATTTTCTTATCCAAAATAGTGCACACAGCCATGTAATAAGTGATGAGACAAGTTTGCACTTTCTAATAATTATCATTCACATGATTTCCCACTTTAAATATGCAATGCTTGTATTAAATGTTGAAGATATAATGATGCTTCAAACAAAGTCTTGCCCCTGAATAAGTTACATTTTAAACTATTGATATTCTCATGATAACAATCACATATGGAAGACACATTTGATATTTGAAAAGATATAAAACAAGGAAAACTCTAGGAAAATGTTCATTTATATTCTAGTAAAAGTTTTTTACTTTGCGGGGCATGGTGGCACACGCTTATAATTCCAGTACTTGGGAGGCTGAGACTGGAGGATCACAGGTTCGCAGCCAGCCTCAGCTACTTAGTGAGGCCCTCTGCAACCTCGTGAGACCCGATTTCAAAATAAAGGATAAAAAATAGGACTGGGGGTTTAGCTCAGAGGTAGAATGCCCCTGGGTTCAATCCCCGGTACTGCAAAAAAAAAAAAAAAAAAAAAAGAAAAAGATTTTTACTTTATATAATCTACTGAATGGAAGATCTATACAAGAAACTATTCAGCACAAACATATAAGACAGAATTTTAAATTAGAGCTCCACCTGTAATATTTATTTATATAATCATGAGCAAATTTATAAAGACTTTAAAAGCTGTATTTGCAAGTATAAACTGAGCATTCAGAAATCACATATAGTTATTATGAAAATTACATATACATTATATGAATGCCATTTATAGAAGACTAATTCTTTAAAATTTCCATTACAAGAATATGCAAGAATTTGTATATTTAAATTACAATACTTGCCGGACGTGGTGGTGCATGCTTGTAATCCCAGTACTTTGGGAGGCAGAGACTGGAGGATCGGGGTTCATGGCCAGCCTCAGCTCTTTCTCTCTCTCTCTCTCTCTCTCTCTCTCTGTCTCTCCCTCTCTCTCTCTCTCTCCTTAGTGAGGCCCTCTGCAACTTCGTGAGACCCGGTTTCAAAATAAAGTATAAAAAATAGGGCCGGGGGCGTAGCGCAGAGGTAGAACGCCCCTGCGTTCAATCCCCGGCACCGCAAAAAATAAATAAATAAAATAAAATAAAATAAATTACAATACTTGTTTTGTTAACTAAACTAGACTTCAAAAGCCCCAAGGAAAAGTCCAACCATAAGCCAGCCCTGTATCAGTTCCTTTTCTCCTTAACTTATCTTTATCACATTTAATTTGTGATTTCTGAGGGTTTTCCAAACATTATAATAATAACAGAAATATTATTATCCACTTCGAGTTTAATCACTGGAGAAAGATAAAGTGAGAGAGACAATTCAAAAAAGTTAATGTTATTTTCAGCTTTTGCCATTAACTTTATTCTATCTGAATGGTTATGAAGTATAATTTTCAAAATTTAAAATCTTCCTCTCAAAAATTGCTAGATTCCCAAATTCCAAGATTTTGTCTTTCACTATGCTTCTTTAATTGTAGAATGAATTTTCACTTTATTTTAGGACAAATGATACTGCTTTCCCTAAAAAACAACAAAAATTTATTTCATTACCTATTATACTCATCCAAACTAAAGCACTCATATTAATTATAATTGTAACAAAGTAATTAACTTATATTTCATTGAGAAAACTGAGAGGTAATTATAAACTAACTGCCATCCACACAGATTTTAATAAAAAACAAACCTCATGAATACAAATAACATTTCTACAACTACTTATGTTGCTTCTTCACCATTTAATATCATCTAAAATTAACATCTAAATTATCATGTTACAGAAATTTGCCATGTAAAATTAAAAAGCAAAGGTATGTAAATTCAAATTTTGATTAGTAATTAGTTTCAATATTCCATTTTACTTAGAAATTGTTTGGGTATCCAGTGTTTATCCATTAATTAACATAATGTTATCCCAGAGTTTTATCCTTTTTTTTTTCTTTGTGGAGCTGGAGACTGAACTGAACCCAGGGGCAGTCTACCTCTGACCTATACTCACAGCTCTATTTTATTTTTTATTTGGAAACGGGGTCTCACTAAGTTGCTGAGGGTCTCACTAAGTTGCTGAGGCTGCCTTCAAACCTGCTATCCTTCAAGAACTGGGATTATAGGTAAGCTCTACCACACTTTGCTTAAATTGTATCCTTTAAATTATCTAAGGATATCTAAGGACCTTGAAATCATGTTCAAACTTACAAAAAGATCTTGAAAATCCTGTTCAAACTAACAAAATAGAAAATATAATTATTGTTATGAATATTTTAAAGAAATATTGTTCAGTATAATTGATCATAAATTTATAAATTTATATCCTTACTTGTTAGGTAAGTATAACATTATGTCATCAATAAGGCAATATAAGATGCTTAAGAGGCTCAGACTAATTAGGGAAATAGCACAGTTTCATTGTATTTGTTAGGCTAATTGATGTGAGCAACTGGAATGAATCTTTAAAACTGCTAAAAAGTAATTTTCAGCAGATACAATTATGGGTTTTAAAAATGTAAAGGCCATATATCAAATTATTTAAACAACAAATTAATTAATAATAATAAAATATATGAAATGTTAAGATGGATATGAAGAACATGAAGGCTTAGATATTTATGGAAAATTTAATAGTACTAAATCAAGATCGCTATAGTAATTTCAAAGCTGAGTTATGTCCTACTGAGCAATAATACTGAATATTTAAATGTATCTTTTCAGCTGAGTATAAATTACTTGCATTTCAATCTGAAAACTTCTACAATGTGTTATTACAAGTCTAGGAACTTCACCTAATAATAAACAGTGAAAATAGACATATTTCCTAAGAAAATATTTATGTGAGCCTTGCCCCCCCATATGACATTAAAAGTATGTCCTTCAACTTTTTGTTTTATTTCTATGTTTTAGGTAATTTTCCTACAAATTTCCACAAAATTAAACACTCAGAAGAACAGGCACTGTTAACAAAGAAAGATATCTATTGGAGGCAGTGTCTTGAAAATAAGGGGAAAAGACAGAAATGTTGCCGATAACCTAACTCTTATCCCATGTCCGTGTCCTCCAGTAAGATGGCTTATTGCCTGGATATAGTTTTTCTAAGAATGGATGTAACAGACAGCTAACACGGTGGCAATATTACTACTTGATTATGCCTCTGTGTGGATGCTTCCATTTATATTCAAAGAGTTGGAAAACTAGATCTAGGTTTAGATATGATTCAAACCAGAAATTATTAGTGCTAGTAGGGGAGCCATCTTAGAACGCACACAGATTATCATCTTGGACCAGCTCAATTTGAATACACAGTATTTGGCTGGGTAGGATTTGTCCACAAGCAAACATTCCAAGGGACCCTGGTGTAATCTTCAAGGTGCAGTCTTTGATGTCCTCTCTACCCAGTAATGTCTAATCTCTCCTTCCTCTAAGCTTGTCACCTGTCTGTCTCACTGACCTTCTTCATTGTAACCCATGACAATTGTTGATTTCTGTGTTTGATTAACCTTTATGATGTTTTGATTAAAGTTTCTATAAAAGCAAGGTGCTGGCTACAGAATTTGTCATCTCTATCTCATCCCTGACACCCCAGATTATTAAATGTAATTATTCTGCAAATTGTTATAACAGACTTTGTGTCGTTTTCATGTGAGAAGACTATTAATCAGGAAGCTGCCTGGTGCAGCGACCTTCTGTGGCAGGAACCACGGAATAGTTTTCAGGGAGCTGCCTTAAAGCAGCAACCTTCCATGGTGAGACTATGGAGCAAGTAGCTTCCGCCGGAGCAACCCCAATAGGGGAGCCTCAGTTTGGGGTAAATTCACCTAAGCCTCTGTCCATTTGAGCTTGGTCTTCTCCCGTCCAGCTCCTCTAAGATTCCTGCTTTGAAGCAGTGGGATTTTTGACTCACTGGCATCAATGAAAGATTATAGAAATGCTTTTCTGATTGACTCATAGAGAACAAAATTAAGATATTTATATCCTACTGTATATTGTAAGCCAAATTATACTCACCATCTGCATCCTGTATTTATCAATATGACTTTTACTTCTCATTAAACATAAGAAAATTGTGACATTATTTAGAAGCAGGAAAATTTCCAATGAGTAGAATTTCCACCTCTTTTTCTGATGGAAGATAATTATAAACATAACTTAAGAAATAGTTTGTATAATATTAAATTGACTAAAATTATAAAATATCTTCTTCTAACACAAATATGCTTGTGATCTGACCAAGCATGCTATTACTGAAAGTATCATTGTATTTTCTTATGTTAACATTTTTATAATTTAAAAGCCAATTCTAAACATGTCAAATGTAATTCTGACAAAAATTCTATGATGTAGATAATATAAGCATTATTAGCTCATTTTAACTTCATAAATACAGTAGTATGGAGAAGTCCATTTTAAATCCATGTGTTCTGTTTCCAAGTTCCTTGCTGGTTTCAAATCTTACAAGGTGTACCTATAATGTGATGAGATTGACTTTACAAAATATGCATTAACTCAGTCTCAGAATATTATACACTAATTTGGGTTACATTTGGATAATTCTATAGTATTTTTGCAAATTGAAACTTGTATGCTCACAATTTTATTATTTTTCTTTATACTAACCTATTAATAAGCACTGAAATAAATATTAATGTCTGAATAGCTTTGGTTCTTGATTAGTATGGGAATTAAGTTAAACTTCTCACCCATATCATGAAATAATATTGGAGATACACTAACATTTTCAATATAAATTTTTTGGTCTATTTCACTGTCCTTTTCTTTTCTTTTTTTTTTTTTTTTGGTACTGAACCCAGAGGCATTCTACCTCTGAGTGACACCATCAGCTGTATTTTATTATTTTTTATTTTAAAGCAGGATCTCGCTAGATTGCTGGGAGTCTTGCTACATAGCTGACACTGTCGTTGAACCTGCAATCCTCCTGTCTCATCCATTTCACCATTCTATAAGTCTACACAAATCAGTGTTTCAAGGAAATAAAAACCAAAATAGAAGTTGGCTCATTTTCAAGACATATTATAAATACTCAAAAGTTTCAGTCAGGATTAAGTCAGTAGTCAACAAATTATGGCTGAATATCCAATTCTGACTCTGACATACTAATTTATAAATAGAATTTAACTGAAACACAGGCATGCCTATCCATATTCTCTGTGGTTGATTTCTCCCTAAAATGATGAGAAACCATATAATGAGGAAGCCAAATATATACTATCTGGCACTTTATCAAAAATATTATTGATACTTTAGAAGAAAGCACATTGCTGTTCTAATTATTTTATATCTTACTAATACAGATATAACATGAAACAAGAAGCAAATTCTTTTGAATTAAAAATTATGAAATTTTAAAACATTTTATACTTGTTGCTAATCCTTTTTCACTATTGGTCTCAAACTTCTCAGTGTCTTTATTTCCACCCTTATACTCTGTGTTTGTTGTATCTGAATATTAAATTGGATAAGTCCTAGGATACATTGATGTTTTGCACAACTATTATTTGCTTAAGTGTGAAGTCCAAGTAAACACAACTTGCTGTAAAATGAGATCCCTAAATAACAGAAAGCTGACACTGATTTTACTCTGGCTAAGTTACCAGCTTTATATTATTTAGGGAGTTCAAATCATATCAGGAAATCTCATGGGATCCATAAATAAGCAAAAGTGAAATGATATCATTTTTACTACTTATTTGTTTTATACTGTTATTGGTGTGTTGTAATATATATCATAATTAGATTCAAAGTGATATATTCATACATGCTCACATCACTTGGTGTATTTCTCTCTGTGCCTCACCCCATCCCTCTTCTCCCCCATGCATGATAATGAGATTAGTACTGATAGCTTCATATACGGACATAACATTGTTTGAACTGTTCCCTTCCTCAAGCCTCATTTCTCCCCTCCCCACCTCCCTCCCTCAATCCCCATCCACTATTCTACTGGTCTCTCTCCTCATTTGTCTCAAGTCCCTTTTGTTTCCTATTCTCTCTCTACTTTTGGCATATGAGAGAAAACATAGGACCCTTGACTTTCTAAGACTGGCTGATCTCAATGTAATGTCAATCATCAAGAGTGCAAACAATAATAAATGCTGGTAAGGATGTGGGAAACAGGAACTCTCATACATTGTTGGTGGGATGGTAAATTAGTACAACTGCTATGGAGATCAGTATGGAGGTTCCTCAAAAGACAAAGAATGGAGCCACTATAATGGCCCATCTATACCACTCCTTAGTATATTTGCAAATAATTAAAGTCAGAATTCTATAGTGATACATGCATATCCATGTTTACAGCAACACAATTCACATTAGCCAAATTATGGAACCAAACTAGATATCCATCAACAGATAAATGGATAAAGAAATTATGCATATACACACACTGAAATTTTACTCAATCATAAAGAACAAAATTATGCCATTTTTGTTACTTTTACCTGCTCTATAATAATCTCCTTGATTATTGAAATTTTCAAACACAGATCAAATAAGGACAGTCCATACAAGACAAAATAAAAAGGAAATTTCTTTATATTTTACTCTTTTTGGAGATCACTAAAGTATTAACTGTTGCC
This sequence comes from Glis glis, assembly GCA_004027185.1. Lineage (NCBI taxonomy): Eukaryota > Metazoa > Chordata > Mammalia > Rodentia > Gliridae > Glis > Glis glis. The sequence continues at coordinate 2,660 of PVJS01036767.1, read as the reverse complement.
TGTAATTGCGGGTCAAGGGCACAATTGTGGGCACAATCCCTACACCTCATTTATATGCATGTTTGATTTTTATAACAAAAAAGAAAATCCAGGACTAATATCAATGTCAAGTTGCAGTGAGAAACCTTGTAAGTCATTAAAAATATATTTTAATGGTTATATAATGACAAAAATCATAAAAGAATTTATAGTATAACTTTTATAATCTAGATACACTATTGAGAATAAAAACCTCTAGAACTTTACAGTGAGGTTTCAAAGAGTTTAATGTATCATTCATGTAGTATAAAGAATTCAAGAAAAAAAGACTAATTAAAAATACTAAACTGACAAGGCTTTCAAAGCACACATCCCTATTCATTTAGTGTTCTCTGGAAATGAATGATCTTAGTGCTAATAAACGATAATCATGTCTTCTTATCAGATTTATCTTAATGTTGTTTTCTCAATTACCAGTGATGAAATTTGCCCAAGTTGACCTGTAATAAAAACCAATTATAATAAACAGTTTATCACAGCATGAACAAAGTGACACAGATTTTTTTCATTGACCAAAACAGAAAGTATTCAGAAAATCTATATTCTATACTATTATTTATGATATTACTCACCATGAAAATGAAAACAGTGTATGTTATTGCATTGTGTGGACATACAGCATCTTTAATAACTCAATTCAGATCTTTTCTATAGAAATTACATGAACATTTTATTGACATATAAAAATTGTACATATTAATGGAGTACCATGTGACCTTTCCACACAGGCATATATTATATAATCAGGTCAAACATTTATCACTTCTTCATGGAAAAATCATTCAAAATCCTTTCTTCTCGCTTTTTTAAATATACAGTACATAGCTGCTATCTATAGACATCCACTTTTGCTCCCTAGAACTTCTTACTCCTATCTAACTGCAACTTAGTACCCACTGATCAACCTTTCCCCTTGCTTCCTTGTTCCCTTATTTTTGGCATCTTTCTGATATGAGACATGAACAAATCTAAATTATCAGTGATGTAGAAGTATGACCACCAATAAGTATTTATATAATTTTTCTTCCAAGTGATCACTCTGAACCTTATGTGGGACTATAACACACTGAAACTTGTAACTAAGTAAAGGGACTAAAGTATCCTTGGGTTTTCTTAATCATTCTCTTATGATAACCTTTCAGATTTAATTATGAAAAGAAATGAAATAGAATCCTCATCATTATTACCATAACTCATAGTTGATTAGTTATTTGCTTTATTTACCAATAATGTAAGTCAAATTATGTACGTAATTTCTACTTCTCTGTATGCAGTTTGTCAAATAGACTTAATAGTGACAGAATATATGCAGTCTTCTGTATGACTGGCATAAAAGAAGCAATACATATTTAGTAGAGACAACTTGATGAGTTTGGACATAAGTGGACACCTGTGAACCCACCACCACAACCCATGTGGTAAACACACCTCCAAAAGATATATCTGTCCTCTTTACTTATTAGTATTCTTATTATCATGATTATTATTAGTTTTGAATGTGTGACAAGAACACTTAATGAAAGACCACCCCCTTAGCAAATGTTTAAGTATACATACACCATTGTTAACTATAGGCACTATGTTCTATAGTAGGCCTTCAGGACTTACTCCACTGGCATACCTAAAACTTGATAACCTTTGACTAGCACATCCACATATCCCCTTCCCATGGCCCCTGGCAACAATCAATTCTTATTCTCTGCTTTTGAGTTTTACTACTTTATATTTATTTATATATTTATTTATTTTATATTTATTTAAATATGTGTGTTATCATGTAATATTTGTCATTTCATGTCTGTCTTCTTTCACTTAACATGATGTCCTCCAATTTGACCCATATTATCACAAATGATGGGATCTGATTTTTTATTAAGAATGAGTATAAACCACATTTTCCTCATCCATGAACAGACATTAGACTGTTTCCATTTCTTGGCTATTGAGAATAAGGCTGCAATGAACATATCTCTTCAACATTTTATTTAATCTTCTTTGGATAATATCCAGGCATGGGATCACTGGATGATGTGGTAATTCTATTTTTAGTTTTTTTAAGGAATCACCATTAATTTTTGTAAAACTATTATAGTTTATTTTAAACTTAATACATACCATATCAAATATATTCACAAGAAAGTACAGAAATATTAAAGAACACAGTTGTCATATACAGGTCAGTATCAAAAGCTATATCCTGATTGCATTCTGGAATTATTTGTGCAATTATAGTGGGTGTTTATGTAGAGAATAATGATAATGTTATTATATAAAATGATATGAAAAATTTTCATAAAATAAATATTCATATTTAAAACATATCAATAGGAGCTATCTAGGTGCCTCCATAATACTATAAACATCAACCCCTTTCCTAAATTAACCAATCTCTTAAATAGAAATGCAGTATCGGGGGTGTTTTGTATCTGGCATTTATGTCTCAGTATGTTGTTTTTTAATATCATCCATATGTTTGTGATTGCTGGTAATTGGTTCATTTTCATTTCTTTTTTTATAAAATTTTTTATATGTTTTTATTGGTGCATTGTAGTCTCACATCACAATGAGTATCAGTTTGGTGTTAACATACATGCACACAGCTCTTGGTGTCCCTCCCCCCC
>PVJS01036766.1:0-20278 GCA_004027185.1 Glis glis | reverse complement strand
AAAAAAAAAAAAAAAAAAAAAAAGAAAGAAATCATCGTGACTCCTATGGGGATTTCTGAGTGTAAATATGTACCTGGGGAAGGTTATTACCTGGACTCACCCATCATGAGCACTTAAGAGGCCTTGCCAAAACACATATAATTGTCATCCTCTCTCTCAACACTGGCCTTGCAGTAACCTTTCTACTAGGGAAGTTTTGCAGCATAATGTTAAACAAACAGCCTCTGGATTCATACAGATCAGATTTAAAGCTCTTCCCTGTCATTTTCCGGTTGATGATTTTGTGAAATTTACTCAACAGCTCTGTGCCTTAGTATCCTCATCAATAATACAGGGCGGATAGTCATTGTACCTTTCTCATACATCGTTATAAGGATTAAATACATTGAACACATATTTAGCACTGTCCCTGACACAAAGCATGTGCTCAGTTAATGTTAGCCATTATAACTCCATTGATTCTAGTAATTGAATAAAGGTTCCAGAAGTAGTTCCTTTTAGAACAATCAAGATAGAAATGACATTATCATCACTAAAGATAAAAAATTGCTAAATTTGAAATATCATTTAAAACGTTTTTTAGCCGGGCGTGGTGGCGCATGCTTGTAATCCCAGTACTTTGGGAGGCGGAGACCGGAGGATCCGGGTTTGCGGCCAGCCTCAGCTCGCGCACAAGCGTTCTCTCTCTCTCTTTCCCTCCCTGTCTCTCTCTCTCTCTCTCTCTCTCTCTCTCTCTCTCTCTCTCCTTAGCGAGGCCCTCCACAACTTCGTGAGACCCGGTTTCAAAATAAAGTATAAAAAATAGGGCCGGGGGCGTAGCACGGAGGTAGAACGCCCCTGCGTTCAATTCCCGATACCGCAAAAAAAAAAAAAACTTTTTTAAAAGTCCATATTATTTTGTAACCTGCTATCTGCAGAAATATTATGAAACCTCTCTCCTTGTCAATATTTCTGAGATATTTTCATCTTTATTATCTCCCCCTTCCCTATCATTCTGCTAAAGCCAAAGTTAAAATTTGTAAAGTAGAATGAAGTGTTAAGGCTTATCTAGGTACAAAAGCCAGGAAAATATTTATGACTTAAGTATTGGGAACCAAAAATGTGGGGCTTATTTTGCCTTATACTGTTTGGATAAGTACTATAAATGTTTAGTTGTACATATATGAATCCTAGAATTTTCTTTCTCCTTTCAGAGTTTGTGATTTTCTATTATAATGATCAAGGTTCGAAGCCAGGCATGGTGGCGCATGCTTGTAACCCCAGTACTTGGGAGGCTGAGACTGGAGGATCCAGGGTCACCGCCAGCCTCAGCTACTTAGTGAGGCCCTCTGCAACTTAGTGAGACCCTGTTTCAAAATAAAGAATAAAAAATAGGGCTGGGGGTATAGCCTGGAGGTAGAATGCCCCTGGGTTCAATCCCTGGTACCGCCAAGAAAAAAAAAATCAAGGTTCGAGACTTTAGTCTGATTTTTTTCAGCCATTTTAATAACTATTAATTTTATCTTTGCTTCTCCTTTTCCCTTGTTATTTCTGATGTTTTGATTATGTCAACATTTCTTTATTTAACCTCTAAATTATAGGAAAATTTCCCAGTCAGTATTTGTTATGCATTCAGGCCTGTTTATAAAAATAATTCCATACTCTAATCAATGTATTTATTTTCCCCTGTATGCATATATGCATGTATTTAACTTGTATACCTTTGAACGTAATTCAAGACTTATCTATGGTATGTAACTTGACAATGAAAACTAGTTGTGGTTATTGGAGGATCTTGGGGGTCTTGGATTTTGTGGCGTCTCCTCTAGTGACCCTCTGTGCCATGAAGGGTCGGGGTCATCACAGTGGCTACTTTTGCCACTCTCATTCTTCATACTCTCCAGAAACACAGGTTTGGATGAATGAACAGAAAGCAGGGACCAGTGATTTGGGTGGTATATTGCAAAATCATTTATAAAAACCATAGAAGCTTGTAATTTCTCAGCTTTGAGCTCATGAGCAAATTAAAAGGTCCAGCTACTTCATACATTTACCTCTCCCGGCTTTAGATGGTTCTCCCAGCTTAGTATTGAGAAATCAGGCACAGACACACCCAAGCTGGAAGGGAGAGAAGATAATAAATGCCAGGACACACCTTTACCTAGAGAGAATCAAATCTAACGGTGCTATCTTTAGGTGTCATCTATTACAGACAAACAGTTATATGCTTTCACTCATTTGTAAGGATTTATATGGTTTTTTTCATTTAAAAGACTTTCTGAATAGATCCTTAGAATATTGAATTTGATAAAGAAAGACCTTTGTAAAGAAAACATGACATTTCTTCCTATAAGTAGTTATATCCTGTGATTTTAGCACCTTACCTTTAATAAAAGAATTGTGTTGTAAATTTTAACTGTGGCAATAAATTAGTTGAAAGTGAATTTATTTCCTGCTCTCATAACCACTCACATTCAGCACAGATGTTCAGCAAAAGATTTAGGAACTGTTTTGAAGCTCTCAATAGCTGAGATAAATTAGCAGAATATTTATGGATAATAGCAAACTATTTGAGTTCATATTTTCTTTCTTGATTATTTTATAGAGGTCTCCTAAATAGCAACAGCTGGCTTGCTTGTCCTTCAGGAAGTCCTTGCATATATCAGTAAGACTGAAGCCCAGTATTTTAATGGTTCTACATGTTGGAGCCTGGCCATTGGCCACTCTGAGCAAGCTCAGCCAAACTCCAGCCCACCCAGTGAGCCTCAGCTCATCTGCAAGACCCTGCTCATCCCTGAAGTAGTTCATGGAATCTGTATAGACCAGCCAGAGTGGTTTTCCCCAAGGGATCTAATTGGTTTTGGGCTATCTCCTGGTCCCAAAGCCTCTGGGAGTCTAATACAGGGGACATATAAAGAGCAAATATTTTGAGCAACTACTTGAAAGGGGAATTAGAAGGTGTTAGTATATTCCTTCTTCATTAGACCTAACTCATTCTCTCAGGAACCCAAAAGTGTCAGTCTGGGCCAGGACTGTATACTAAATCTATAGAGAGCTACAGAACACTACAGCTACCTTTAGATCCTGTGGACTCATACCCTGAGTGTGGGTATGAGGACTCAAAAATCAACTGTATTGCTCATTGACTCTCATCTCTGCCTTGGGGATCATCTTTCAGAGGAGTAAGTCATAAACTAACCTTTTATTCATAATGACCAGAGAAGAGCTTTTACATGTTAGGAAGTCTTGGGAACTATTTTCTGAGAATGTATATTTTGACTGATTGTGGAGATCTTGAATGCCAAGTTAAATTTGAACTATCCTGTAAGCATTACAAATGAAACAAAGTTTATGTTCAAGAACTAATTATGAAAATGATGTTAAGATGGATTAAATGTTACATGGGATTAATGAGCATTTGGAAAATTTAGAGGCAGACAGACAAGTCCAGGTAAGCATCACAGACTCATCCATGTGAAGGTGGAGTGGTCCTGAGGATGGGGGTGAGGCTGACAAGGAGAGAGAGGAATGCAGGGACCATAAAGGACAACTTTCAGCTATGGTGGCAACTAATTGCTTTCAAGAACAATGATGAGGTGGATTTGAATTCTGTGGCATTTTGAGCAAGGATAATTAAGACAGAAAAATGCTACTAAAAATATAGGCTAAGCTGGAAAGGTTCTGGCTGTGGGGGATGCTATGATTTTTGTCCTCTCCGAATTCATGTTGAAATTTAATTGCTAGTGTAATGATATTCAGAGGTGGGAACTTTAAGAGGTGATTAGGCCAAGAGGGCTCTACTCTCATGGGTGGTATTGATGCAGTTATAAAAGGGAGAGACCAGGCCCCTGCTGCTCTCTCTCTTTTGCCCTGCACCTTCTGCCCAAGGATGGCCTAGCAATAAGACCCTTGCCAGATGCTGGCCCCTTATCTTGGACTACGCAGATTCTAGAACTATGAGCCAACAAATTTCTGTTTTTTATAAATTACCCAGTCTCAGGAATTCTGTTAGAGTAGCAAAAACAGACTAAGATGGGAAAAGTGGTGGTTTTGTTTGTTTGTTTGTTTGTTTGTTTGTTTGTTTTGGTACTAGGGATTGAACCCAGGACCATTCTACCTCTGAGCTACTCCCTCAGCCCTTTTAATTTTTTTTTTTTGAAACAGGGTCTTTCTAAGTTACCCTACACACCATACACCAGCCTCAAACCTACAATCCTCCTGTTTCTGTCTCCCAAGTGCTGGGATTGCAGGCGTGTGCTACTGTGACCAGCTGGGGAAATAGTGACTTTTAGGCAAATACCTTATTGCAGAGTTTCACAACAAGATGCTGGAAGTTAAAATAATGGGCTAACTTTCTGATTATGCCAATGGGTACCCTGGGAAACTATGGATTGGAAAAGGAAAGAGTCACTAGTGACTTTGCCAAATCTGGCAATACTGTCAAGCTACCGGGACCTTGAAAGGAAGCCCTGGAGTAAGAGGTGGGTGCAGCATGAGAGGTGGGGAATATGGAACCACAGAGCGCCTGCTTAACGCTGTGCCACAGGAAACTGACTAGCGGCATTTGGATGAAAGGGTTATGCAGCTTGTCAGCCAGAGTCCAGGTGGGAAATAGTCAATGTGAACATTCCAAACAGAGAAAACTTTACACAGGACACTGTTTACACAAGTAGCATATGGGCCGGGGAATCAAACAGGAGGTGGTGAGCAAACCCAGAGATTAACAGCAGTAGTAAGTCACCATATGCATAGGGCTGGAGGGCCATTGAGGATGCAGGGTGACCAGCGCCCAGCAGGTGGGACCACAGAGTAAGAAGCTTCCTGCTGGGGGCTAGGAGATGAAGTCAGTGCTACCTACCATGCCTCTGGAGTGAAGGAGAGAAGCACCCTTGGCCTCACATCGTGGCCTGCTATCCACTGTGCCATCATTGCCTCCCCTGGGCCAAGCCTACCTACAGACTGGAGGGCAAGAGAAACGGAGCCTGAGAAATGCGGTTCCTTGCAATGCAGAACAGAGGAAGGGCAGGGCTGCAGCAGATCTTCCCATAGAAAAGAGGCACATACAGTCAGTCTGTCCTGTTACCTAATATAGAGTACAGTATTTTAAGGATTTGAGGGCTGCCTCTTGAGAAATTTTGGAAGATAAACATAGATAAAACATTAATTTTTTTCCACTGTAACTGCAATCTGAAAAAAAATGGCAATTTTCAAATGCCATTGAGTGCAGAGAATTTAATGGTCATATAAAAACAGGAGAATGAGCTTTCAGCTGGGGGATGGTCAGTCCTCCCCTCCATTCTTTACCTTATCGACATCACTCTGTGCTCCTTATCTAGTGATCACAAAGCCGAACATCTGCGAACAAGAATGGTTCTGCCACTTTAAATAGCACAGATGAGAGTTTCCCATGATGCCAAAAGTGGGTTTTATAAAGATAATCATGTTCCTCATCTTCTGTAATTAGAACTGAACTTTATTTTGTATTCTGCAAATGATTTATGATCTCTTGCCTGGAGGGCTGAAAAACCCATATTTTTAGAAGCTTCACGTTTGGCTTTCTATGGGTCTCTTGGAAAGTCACTTATTCTATCGGGGACTGTGCTTACTTACATAGAAATAGAAAACAGAGTTCAAAGATAGAGATACAAATAGGAGCACGCTGGTGCCCTTGATAAAGGAATCAGTGTTGTCTGTTATTTGCTCCTGTTTCCTTCCTGTAACACCGGGGGGCTGAGGCTGGTGTCCATATTTGGTTGGAAGTAATGAAAAAAAAAACTAATATTTATTGAGAACTCACTAGTTCACCAGATAAAGTTCAACTATATGCCTCACATGCATTGCTTCATTTAATTCTCCAAACGAACCTACGAGGGAGGCAGGCTTACGGTCCCTGTTCTGTGGGTGACATAAGCCAAGGCGCAGAGGGAGTCTGCCTGCTTTTGCGTAGCTGGCATCATGGCAGGGGCAGCACTGGCTTCTTGCAGCTCATCCCCCAGCCCTCGTTGTATGCATCATGGTATACAACTAGCCCTTTCTCATATCTCACTGTGAAGACACAGGGGACTATGAATACGCCTCACAGACTTCCCTCAAATCAGAGGTGCTGGTTTCAGGAGGTTTAGTCAGGCTACCAATCGAGGAGGAAAAAGAATTGTCACTGTCCAAATAGGAGGCAGGAGACAATAGTATTGGTCAAGCGCACAGAGTCTACTTAGTCTGACCTGGCTTCGTAGGTATTTTACTTAGATTTTGAGTGTTTATTACTTCACCTACAAAATAAAGATACGAGTATCCACCACATAGGACAGTTTTAAGAACTAAATGGAATAAGTACTTGTCATATGTTAAGTGCAGTATTCAGTATATAGTTATAATTACTATTATTATTGGCAAATAGAGGAGGGGATGTATTTGAAGCCCAGATTACATACTAAGGATACAATTATTCATAATTAATCATGGCTATTACTCCCCAAATCTATCTTGTTTTTGTAGATGTCGAACATTAATGAGCTATTTCAAATACTGTAGCTTTAAACTGTGGTTCATTCTAAATCTTCTGCCTTTATTTAAAACAAAAAAATTTAATAATCAGTTCATTAGTAAAGGCTTCTTCCAGGCCAACCAAAACAGTTCTTTAAAAAAAAATTCCTTAGAGTTTTCAAGCTCTCTTCAATGCGACCCCCAAATACATGGTAACCGTGTGTCCCTTTGGTCTCTGCTTTGTTAAGTCCCCAGAGCATCTTAGGACCTTGTATCATGTTTGTGAACCCTAGCCTTCCTTGATCAGGTAAAGATAGAGGGACTGATTTTTATATCCCGACGTTCCCTGCAGCACTGTTCTTTGTACCTTGCACAAGCAATCATTTAAAAATTATGTATATACAATTAAATGTGATATAGAGAAATCTCCAGGAATACAGTTTTCATTCCAGTGCCCTTGGTCTCTGACCTGGCTCCTCAGCTCAGCTGTGTTCTGCCTGGTGACTTTATCCCCTGGTTTCAGATTAAATTTTGCAAAGTAAGCTTTGCATTGCGGAGGCCTTCTTGAAAAGAGATCTTCAGTGGGAAACTTCCATTTGTTTTGCTGCTAAATAAGGGCAAGAGAGTTTTGAATCTAAAGCTAACCTACCATAGCCTTTGGAACAGCTCTTTAATTGACCGTTAAGCATGTGCATGGACATAAAAACTCTCTTAATTGAATTGAGAAATACGCCACCAAACAGTGCCCACTTATCCTAACTGCTAAGGGAACAGGCATGATTTGAGTAAATCAAAACTTTCTCCACTAACTCCTTCCCTCTGCAGGGGGTCTTATCATTTCCGAAAGGGTAGGACACCCCAGAGTCATGGCATAGAACATATGTAAATACATAAACCAGATTTCGCTCCTTTTTTTTTCTTTTCCAATTCAGAGTTACTTTGAAAATTGTCAAGTTGAATCAAGGAGAAAAATTCAAATTTCTTCGTTTTTATGTCTCATCCTATCATGATAAAGATGAATGTGAACAGAAAAGTGAATACATTTGGAATCAATGGACCATAAATACTCTTGTCGCCATTATTTGGCATTGGAGTTTGCTGGGAGTGTTTGAGTGTATATTAAATAATGTGGTGAGAATCATCCCGTGGGGGAAAACAGAATGAAATGCAGATCCCCCAACCTTTTAGATTTGTGTCTGCTGAGGTCTCTGGGACAGGGTGGCAGGGCTCCAGGCTTTAAGCACTTGGCCCTTGCATTTGGATTTTAAAAGATTCCAAGCCATAAATTCTGGTTGCAATTAGAGCTGGCGAAAAGAAAAATACCCTAGGAGTTATTAATATGTAAATCTGGTAATCTGGGAAATTGAATCATCTCAGGTTAGGGTTTCTGCATTTGTGCAATCTAATTTTGACCAAAATGACATCACACTTCAACAGTTCTGCATAAATTGACAGCAAATTGCATAATGTTTCTTTAAAATTAGTACAGAAAAAGAATGCATAAGAAGAGCATAAGGCAAGAACACATGTGGCTACAATGCCTCACACCGATGATCTACATAGTCTGAATCTCATTCTCCAAGTAGCCAGTGTCATAGGGTATGGCAGATACAAAATCCGACAATAAAGGAGCTCATGTGTTTATGAATGGGGCCAAATGGTTCCTTTAGAAATACTTTCTCTTATCTTTGTTAAACTTAGGATGTTTTATCTCCATACTGGTATATGTAGAATAACGGATTTTTCTTATCTCTGCCAATAGCCCTGCCATTTAGAAAGTGCTGATAGGTGGAAATGTTTCTTGGAATTGCTCACAGCTAGGCCTGTAGTAGACGCAGCTGGAGTCAATCGTGAAATGGGATACATGGCTAATCAGTTTACAGTATGGACGTGAGGTTTGACTGCCGTTACTCTGCTTACAAGCACTTAAAACAATCTCAAGTAACCAGAAATAATCGATTTGTTTTGAAACCAAGTCACATAGTTCCTTTCCCTGACTAAAATAATAAGCTGGTAGAGAGTTAGCAAGCTGCATTAATCATTTATTACATTCTTAGTAGCACAAACACTGAGGGGCATTCCACATTCTTTTCTCAGGCTAAAATGTAGTTGAATCAAATACTGGTTCAGACCCAGATCCACTGAGTCCAATGGCCTGTTTGATAGTCAGTGAAAAGCAGATTTTTGGACGAGTATGCTTTTCTTGAGCTACATATTGTTTTCACATTTTTTGCTTTTCTTGAATAATCTGTGGCGAATAAACTACATATATGAATGTAACTGTTTTTATGTACTTATTTGTGTTTACAGTCTATTACAGTTCTGCTTCTGGGTAACAATGTCTCTTGCTTTTTAAAAATCAAGCTAGTTAAAGCTCTAAGAGTAGCACCTAATTGGACATTCAAGGATTTGGGGAACAAGTTCATGTGAGTCAGTCTATTTGGGAAATTAGCATTGGCTTTGAATCAGAAGACTTGTGTTTGACTCTTAGACTTCCTACTAAGTTGGCTGAGTATGAGCAAGCAAATTCTGAGCCTCATTTTCTTTTGAAATGTAAGGTAGGTAAAATCTACCATTTATTCATTCATCCTATCACTTGTCCCATATTTATTGAGCACCCACTATATTTTAGGCACTTTCCTAGATCTTAATGATATAAAGATTGAATAAATACTCATTCTTTACAGTCCAGGGTCTCACCCATAAGTAGAGGCATAGTATAAAAAGTATAATTAGGTCATCAGTGTGAGGGGTATCATAATTGAGATAGGACCAACATGTCAGGAAATTGAAGAAGAAAGCGAATTTATTGCTTTGTTTTGGGAGAAGGTTTCAAAAAAGAGGTACTATTTCATTTGGCCCCAAAAAACAGGAAGAAGGTGAACAGGTGTGGAATTATGAAAGGGCATGGCTTGTTTAGGGAATTCTGAAAAATGTTGTGTGATTGTTATAGAATGTGGGGGGGTGGAGTGAGAGGAGGCAGACATTCCTTTGCAAGGGAAGTCTAACAGTAGTATCCAGGAGAATACCATCACGTCCATGCTTATCTGTTCTCTCAAAGAACTCCATGGAATTGTTCAGTTATCTTTTTCCTTTTAAAAACATGTCATGCAGCCAGACACAGTGGCACACACTTGTAATCCCAGTACTTGGGAGGCTGAGATAGGAGGATCACAGGTTCGAGGCCAGCCTCAGAAACTTACACCTGTTTCAAAATAAAAAAATTAAAAAAGGTCTTGGGGTATAGATAGAATGTTCCTGGGTTCAATCCCCAGTACCAAAAAAAAAAAATCATGTGTGTGAATGTGTTTAAATGTTCAAAATACTTCTTTTTATTATGGATTGAATCAAACTTCCAGGTGTGGGGAGAAGGCTTGTCAATCTTTATTTCTAGAGTCTTCCTTGGAAAGTATCTTAGGTTAGGGAGTTGTACCAGCCACCTAACATTCTGTGTGTGTGTGTGTGTGTGTGTGTGTGTGTGTGTGTGTATGCATGTGTGTTACAGAGGATTGAACCTCTGAGCTATACCCCCAGCCAGCTAAGTTGCTGACACTGGCCTCGAACCTGCAATCCTCCTGTCTCAGCCTCCCAAGTACTGGGATTACAGGCCTGTGCCTCCCACACCCAGCTCTAACATTCATTTTTAACATGACCATCTGAATTGCAAACATACATGTGTTGTCTGATAATTCTATGATTTTAGTCCTGAAATCCTCACACTGTTTGTTCATTTTCATTCTGGGAACTTCCAGGTGTTAAAAGTTTGTGCATAGCTTTGGGACCCAAGAAAGTCCTGAGGAAGATGAGAGATATGATCTAGGACATAAAGTTAAATAGAGAGGGAGTGGATATTCAGGCATGGGAAACCTCATACTTAAGGCCCAGGGGCAGGAAACTCAGGGCAGGGAGAATGGAGGAGCAGATAAGCGTACCATGGAGTCGTGGAATGAGAGATCATGATTGCCTGCTTGCAGTGGGGCCTTACTCAATAGATGGTTTGGAGTAACTGAAGATTTTAGAACAAAGAAATATAACTAGAATTGTTCTCTAGGGAAATGAACCGTAAGTCAGATTCTAGAGAGAAGGGTCAAGCCTAGGGAATCTAGCTAGCCAGTTTTTAGAGAGTAAACACATGGTCAGAAAGAAAGGCTTAAATTGTGGTTGCAATAATAAGACAAAGAGAAAGAAGCAATGTAGAGATACTGGATTCTGGAAGTAAAATCAATGGACAAGCCACTGCTGGGGGAGGGATGGTGTTTAAAGTGATTCCAAGCTTTTGAACTGAAGCGATGCTGGCTGGTTCCATTAATAGAAAGCCGGAGCACAGAGGGAGGAGGAGGATAATGTTTCAGGAAGAATATGATGAGTTAATTAGCTACACATATGTAATGTAAGTAGAGATAATAGACTGCTTATAAAATTAGACATGTGGGTCAGAGGAAATAAAGCTTTTGCCAATTATCTGACATCTGTGTCCACTTCTCTCCTAGTTTTGACTATAATAGACTAAAATGAAAGGTGAATTATGATTACAAACTTATCCTCCCAAGTTTATTTGAGTTAAGTACAATATTGTTCTAATCTGACCATACAGCACCCTCATCCAGGTAGCCTCTTTTCATGCTAAAATGTTGCTCAATGAGATCCCCAGCAAACAGGGAATCTGTCTCTCCACTTTACTCCTGTGTGACAGCTGGAAAAGGTTACTGGTTCTGAACCCAGATAAGCTTCTGTGCCTTTCTCCTTCTAAACTCCGTAATTAATCTTTTCCAGACTGACAATAATTCTACTGTCTGCATTTCACAGACAAACTCATGATTCTGCAGCACTTCAGATAACGCATTACTGGGTTAAAAAGGAATGGCGATACTCCTTCAGGCTTCTCCAGTTTCGCCCCATGCTGTCAGGTCAACGTTCTCAGCAGAGCTAAGCAGGGACAGATGGTGCCCATTCCCTCAGTGACAGAACCATCCAGCAATGTCAAAGGCATTTACATCCTTCAGAGAGAGAGATGCTTTATGACTGAAAGTTTCCCACCATGTGGACGCCAGGACACAGAAATGCAACTCCAGTAACAATTCATGTCCAATTATGTTAAACTTTAATTACATGAATCACTTAGAAATACACTCAGTTACTTTGTTCTATTATCAACTCTCCAAGGACCCTTTCTAGAAGGACATTAGTGTACTTGACTTGAAGGTCTCTACACTAATGATCATGTAAAATTCAAAATTGGACACGTGTTCTAAAACGAAGGCTATGTATTTATAAACCACCACAGTACACCGAAAAAGGAAAAGTGAGCTATTCAGGAAAATGATCATTAATTTGGACTGTAGAAACCAATTGAATTTCCTTAATCGCTATTCCTAACCTTTATTTTATATAACACTGAATGGATTTTATCTTTGTGAGTCTGTTAGCATGGACTCACATTTACTTCTTAAATAACTTAATTAACTTGGTAATAAAAGGATTTTAAAGTTTTCCCATCCTGCCCATTTCCTTTTCTATTTTAAGGGCAGATAGTGTTAGTTTTTAAACTGTAAATTAAAACCTTTGAAGAATATGGTAACTTGAAATTTAGTACCAATTCTGGCACTATTTACATAATCTTTGCCAACTGTCTTATTTTCTAAATCTCAGATTCCTCATACATAAAGGACAAAGGTTTTTGCTAAGATCTCTTTAATTTCTGAAATTGCATTGTATAATTTTCTCACATTAAAAATAGTGAACTAAGCCAGGCGTGGTGGCGCACACTTGTAATCTCAGTACTTGAAAGGCGGAGACCGGAGGATCCGGGTTCGCGGCCAGCCTCAGCTACTTAGTGAGGCCCTCCGCAACTTCGTGAGACCTGGTTTCAAAATAAAGTATAAAAAATAGGGTCGGGGGTGTAGCGCGGAGGTAGAATGCCCCTGGGTTCAATCCCCAGTACCTCAAAAATAAATAAATAAATAAAAATAGTGAACTGATAATGCCATGAATATAGAAGGTTTAGTGAGATATGAAAATTTTATTTTTCCTCATTAAAGTTATATTACTTAGGGGCCTAAAATATAAAAATCTGTAAAGCTTTGTCTTTGCCTTTATGAAAGATGACATTATTTTTATTTTAAAAATACCAGATCTGGGAGCACAACTCCATATCTTCTACATTATTTTTACCTCTGGGCATTTCTACCACAGAGGTTATATTCTCTGAAAGCATCTCCTTCAGGAGTTGAACTATACTAATGTTGAAATAAATATATATGCATTGCATGCATTTTTTCAATTACTCCTTATTGATTTCACCATAAAAGTATGTTTAAAATGTTAAGGGGTAGCCAGGCGTGGTGGTGCACACCTGTAATCCGAGTACTTGGGAGGCTGAGACGGGAGGATCGCAGGTTCATGGACAGCCTTAGCAACTTAAGTGAGACTCTCAGCAACCTAGTGAGATCCCAAAATAAAAAAAATAAAAAGGGCTGGAGGTGTAGATAGAGCACCCCTGGCTTCAATCCCCAGTATCCGCCCCCAAACAAACTAAAATATTAAGGAATGAAGAGAAACAGAGCAGCAACTTTAATCTACAGGCATCAGGAAAGGTAGCTGAAAGTGAGCTGCATACTGGACTTCAGGTTTACATCCCACCATGCCGGAAGAGATCACCTTTGCTCCATTCTCTCCAAACCCTGTGCCCTTAAAAGTCCACCTGTGGTCTGACATCTGGAAAGGTCACCTAGCCAATGAGGTGGTATTGGGAAGTGGTCCCATACAAAAACTACAAGCACCAAAACTTAGAGGGTGAATCTGATTAATAATTTTCTTTTTTTTAACTTTTAAAGTATAATTTACATACCCTAAGATGCATGATTTTGGTGTATAATATTCTATGAGTTTTGACAAACTTACGCAGTGTTATAACCACCACCAAAATAACACTATAGAATATTTCTATTACCCAGTCCCATGTCCCCACGCTTCTTTGTAGTCAATTTGTCTGCCTTTCCCCAATAACCACTGATTTGTTTTCTCCCTATAGTTCTACCTTTTGAAGGCAAAACTTTGACTAAGTTGAGATTCATGCATGTTGTTGTATGTACCAGATGCACTTTTTTTTCTACTGCTTAGCAATATTCTATCATGTGAATATAATCTACTTTGTTTATTCATTTCTTAGTTGAAGGGCATTTTGGTTGTTTCTAGTTTTTGGTGATTAATAATAAAGCTTATATAAACATTTGTATTCTGGACTTTATATGGTCATGAATTTTTTTATTTCACTTGTTAAATACCTAAGAATGGCATTCCTGGGCATTTGGTAAGTTTATGTTTAACATTATAAGAAACTTCTAAATGGCTATGCCATTTGAATTTCCACCAGTAATACAAGAGTTCTAGTTGTTCTGTGTCATTGCCAACCATTGATGCTGTCATTTTAAAAAGCCATTTCCGTGGGTACGTAGTGGCATATCACTGTGATTTTAATTTACATTTCTCTAATGTCTTAATGGTGTTGAGTATCTTTACATGTCTTCATTTGCCACCTGTGTATCTTCTTTGGTTAAATATCTATTCAAATCTTTTCTATACTATGTAAAGTGTAGATTGAGGTTTGTTTTTGTTTGGTTTCACAAGGATGTGCAATTTTTTCTCCCATCTTTGTTTGAAAAGGCAATTTTTTCTCTATCAATGTGCTTGTGTGTTTTTCCTTTTCACAATATCACATTGTCTCAGTTTCTGCAGCTTTGTAGTAAGTCTGAAAATCAGGTAGTGTGAGCACCTCATGTCTGTTCTTTTTCTTCAGGACAGTTTTGACTCTCCTAATCCCTTTACTTTTTCGTATACATTTTGGTATGTTGTATCCCTGTTTTTGTTTGATTCTAGGAACTTTTTTTTTTATTTCTCCCCTCATATCTTCTATGATCCAGTCCTCATTCAAAAGTCTATCATCCAGTCTCCATGTATTTATGTAATTTCTTTGGGTCTTCCTGTTGTTAATTTCTGCTTTCATTCCATTATGATCTGAGAAGACGCAAGGAATTATATTCCATTTTTTGAATTTGCTGGTACTTACTTTATGGCCCAGTATATGGTCTATTTTGGAAAAGGTTCCACGAGCAGCTGAGAAGACTGTATATTCTGCTGTCGCTGGTTGGAATATTCTGTATATGTCTATTAGGTCCATTTGGTTTATAGTGTTCTTAAGGTCTGAAGAGTCTTTACTCATCTTTTGTCCGAAAGATCTATCTAGTGGTGTGAGAGGTGTGTTGAAGTGTCCCATTATTATTATATTGGGGTCTATCTAAGACCTAATGTCCTGAAGAGTTTGTTTTATAAAAGTGAGTGTGCCCACATATGTGGCATAAATGTTTACTATCATTATATCTTCTTGTTGGATTGTTCCTTTTATTAGTAAGAAGTGACCTGCTTTGTCTCTTCTGGTAAGTTTTGGCTTGAGGTCTGCTTTGCTGGATACGAGAGTTGCTACTCCTGCTTGTTTTCAGTCTCCATTTGCATGGAATATCTTTTCCCATTCTTTCACCTTTACTCTATGAATATCTTTGCCTGTAAGGTGACTTTCTTGCAAGCAGCATAGTTGGATTGTGTTCTTTAATACACATTGCCAGTCTATGCCTTTTAATTGGGGGAGTTTGGACCTTTGACATTCAATGTCATAATTGAGAGATGGTTTGTGTTTCCTGTCATTTTAGTTATATTTTCTGTTTGATATAGTGCTATTTCTCCTTCACTTAGTTGCCCATCTGGTGGAATTTGCCCCTTCTCTGGTTCTGGTATTTATTTCTTTTTTCTCCTTTGTGTTTTACTTCTTTAAGTATTTTTTTTCTCATGCACGCTTGGTAGTCATGAATTCTTTTACTTTCTGCTTATCTCGGAAGGTTTTTATTTCTCCATCAATTTTGAAACATACCTTTGCTGGATATAGCAGTTTGGTTGGATGTTGTTTTCTTTCAGGGTCTAGAGTACATCATACCAGCCCCTCCTGGCTTTCATGATTTGGGTTGAGAAGTCTGGGGTGATTCTTATTATTTTCCCCCCTGAATGTCACCTATTCTTTTGTTCTTGATGCATTTAAGATTGTTTCCTTGACCTCTCTGTTACTCATTTTGATTATTATGTGGTGTGGAGAAGTTCTTCTTCAATCTTTTCTAATTGGGCTTCTCAGTGTCTCATAGACATGGATGTCCAACTCATTTTCTGTTTGGGAAATTCTCTGATATTAGTTCTTTGAAGATATTTCTAAGGCCCTTGGTTTGTGATTCTAGACCTTCTTCAATGCCTAGTATCCATAGGTTAGATCATTTCATATTATCTATATTTCTTGAATATTCTGTTCATGTTGCATTGTCTTCTCTGTATTGTTTTTTTTTTTTTTTGCGGTACCGGGGATTGAACGCAGGGGCGTTCTACCTCCGCGCTACGCCCCCAGCCCTATTTTTTATGCTTTATTTTGAAACCGGGTCTCACGAAGTTGTGGAGGGCCTCACTAGGTAGAGAGAGAGAGAGAGACAGAGAGAGACAGAGAGAGAGAGAGCGAGAGCTGAGGCTGGCCGTGAACCGGGATCCTCCGGTCACCGCCTCCCAAAGTACTGGGATTACAAGCGTGTGCCACCATGCCCGGCTGTCTTCTCTATATTGTTGACTGTCAGTTTTGAATGAGCTGTCTTCCAAGAGTTAGACTCTATATTGCATGTGGTCTAGTCTGCCAGAGGTAGTTTCTATTGAGGTCTTTAATTCGTTTATTGTCTCCTTCATGTCACTCAGAGCCTCTTTTTGTTCTTACTTAGGGCCTCATTTTCTCTATTGCTATGTTTCTCATTGTTTGTAAACATTCTTTGATTTCACTTCTAAGGTCTTTTATCATATTTAAAATCAAAATTCTGAATTCTCTTTCTGGCCTTTTCTGCAGCTTGGTATCAGTGATCTCCCTTGCTGTTGAGTTGTGAGTGTCTATTGTTTACTCATTGGCCTTCTTTTGCATGTTTTCAGAATTCTCAGATTTGTATCTCTTTTATCTTGGCATCTTCTTCCTCTTTATGTGGGAGTCCTATGTCTATTTGTTTCCCTTTATGGTAAGGCCAATGCTGGGCGTATGTTTGCCTCAACAAATCTGTCTCATATAATCAGACTTTTGAATTAATCCCCAGAACCTCTTTAACAGGATATAGTTCTTAGTGCAGGCAAGCAGGAATCTCTGATTGGCTGCAGGCCTTCATGCTTTCTGAGCCCAAACTCAGCAGGGCCAGAGACTGTAATGTTCCATTCAGAGCCTGTGGCCTGCTGGCAGAGGTTTAATACCTCAAAGATGCCATCACATCTTTGCTGGTTGCAAACACATGAAAGTCTGGGGTGCTGGCCTCTGGCATCTGTAGTCACTGGGGCAACTGTGATCACATGAGACCTTGCTGGCCACCGGCCTTGGTACTTGTGGTGCCCAAACACCACCAGGTAAGAGTTTATAGCCTTCTGAGCCTGCAGGACGGTTGGCTGAGTTATTTCACCTCACAGACACCACTGCTGGAGGTCCTGCAGTGATCACTAGGGACCTCCATAGGATGGGGCAGACTGCCAACCTTAGGTCCTGCCTGTCCAAGTGACCGCATGGACTGTCTGTTAATTCACATTTCTGCTATGTAGAATTGTAGCCCCTGACCCCACTTCTGAAACAATGGTTTGTAAACTTACAGACCCCACGGGTTTCTTTGTTGCCAAGCAAGTCCCTGCAGCTGCACAGGCTACTGATGGGATAGTTTGTAAACTCCCAGTCTTGATGAGCACCACTAGAGTCCCTACAGGAAATGTCTATAGTTTCCTAGTCCCTGTGGAATTCCCTGAGTGCTTTGGATGGTTGATCTGTAGATTCACAGTGGTCTTGATGAAGAAGGAGGGAGCCACTGAGGTCCCTGCAGGAAGGGTCTGTCGTTTCTTGGTCAGAGTTCAGCTGCAGCCACAGGAGTTCACTGGGCGGCCTGGAGAGTTGCATCTTGAGGTATTCAAGTGTGGGGAGAAGAATGTAATTTGTTTTGGTGTTGGTTCTCTGCAATCACTGGCTCTACAAGATTTACCTTCTTTGTTAGAGTTGGTCTCTGAGAGCTGCCAGGTGCTGGTAGCTGCCACTCCCGTGCATGCTCACCAAGATGGTGCCGCCTCTGCTCTCCACTCACCAGATGAGACTCATGGAGCTCCATTTTTAGTCCTCTGCTCTCTTTGCTGCCTCCAGTTCAACCACATTTCGACTGTCTTTCTTCTGCTATTCTGATTGCTTTCCTTCTCTTGCCAAGAAGCGGTCTTCATGCTGGTTAAGTTCCAGGTTTCAGAGCTGATGAAACGTGCTGTCTTCCTCTATTCCACCATCTTTTATTATTCATTTTATATGCTGTATCAGTATATCACTCCATTGCATAAACAATTTGTGTTTATGGATATGCAGAATTTTATTTATTCATTTATCAGTTGATAGAAACTTGGGTTCTTTCCACTTTTTATTTGTTGTGAATAATAGTGTTATGAACATCACATACAAGATTTGTGTGGACACATATTTTCATTTCTGTTGTATGTATACATAGGAGTAGTACTATTGGATCATATGATAACTCTTAATTTTAACCTTTTGAGGAACAACCTAATACATTTCCAAAGCAGCTGCCTCAATTTTTAATTGCCCTAGCCATGTACAAGCATTCCAATTTTTACATCTCATCAACAATTTTGATTATAGCTGTCCTAGTGATTGTGAAGTGGTATCTTATTATGGTCCTGATTTACACTTTCCTGATGATTAGTTACGTTGAACATGTTTTCACGTACATATTGACAATTTGTATATTTTCTTTAAAGAAATATCCACTTATATACTTTGCCCATTTTAACTGGGTCTTTACTCATTTTATTCTTGAGTTGCAATTATTCTTTATACATTCCAGATACAAATTACTTCTCAGATACATGATTTGCAGAAAATCTCTCCTATTCGTTGGGTTGTCTTTTATCTTTCCTGAGGGTATCTATTGAGACGCAGCATTTTTAATTCTAAGAATTTTGCTTCACCTATTTTTGTGGTTGCTGCTTGTGCTTTGCTGTCATATCTAAAATATATTTTGTAATCCAAAGTCACAAGCATGCACACCTATTTTCCTCATGAGAATTTGAATTAGTGCTTACATTTAGGTCTTCAATATATTTTGAGTAGATATTTGTATATGATGTGAGATAGAGGTCAAACCTCATTTTTTAAAGTGGATATTCAGTTGTACTAGCATCATTTGTTGAAAAGACTTTTCTTCCCTCATTGAATTGCCTTGGCACTCTTACTGAAAAATCAATTCATCATAAATATAAAGGTTCATTTTTGGACTCTCAGTTTTATTCCATTTATGCATATCATGTGGTTTTTGTACTTTTTGATAATGACTTATTATATAAATTGATCTTTGGGTATTGAACTGATCTTGCATTCTTTGTATTAAGTTCCACTTTATATATTGCTTAATTTTATTTGTTAGCATTTTTAGGAGTTTTTGCATCTATATTCATAAGAGATAATAGCTCACAGGTTTTTTTCCTTGTGATATATTTGTCTGGTTTTGGAATCAGGATAATACTGACCTCATTGATTAAGGAAGGGTTCCCTACTATTTTATTTTTTGGGGGGGAGTTTGTGAAGACTTGATATAAAATTTTTAAAAATTTTGTAGAATTGATCAGTTAAACTATTTGGGCCTAGAGGTTTTGTTTGTTTTGTTGTTATGTGTGTAGTTTCCAAATCAATTCAATCTCTTTAGTTGTTATAAGTTTATAAGTTCATTCAGATCTCCTACTTATTTTTGAGTTATAATAAGTCTCCTACTTACTTTATAGTTTGTATCTTTTTAGGAATTTTTCCATTTCATCTAAATTACCTAATTGGTATACAGTGGTTTTTGTAATTCCCTTATAAACTTTTTCATTTCTGTAATTCAGTAGTAATGTCCCATATTTCATTCTTGATTTTAGTAATTTGAGTCTTCTATCTTTTATGACTAATCAGTGTAGCTAGTTTTCTCAATTTTATTGTTTTTTCTCCAAATAGCTAAATTTGGACTTCATTGCTTTTCTCCCTTGTGTTTATGTTTTCTATTACATTAATTCCCATTCTAATACTTACAATTTCCTTTCTTCTGTTTGTTCTGGGCTTAAAGTTCTTCCTTTTTTATTATCCAGTATCTTAACAGGGAAAGTTACACAGTTGATTTGAGATCTTTCTTCTTTGTTGATGTGGGGTTTTAAGCTATCAATTAGCCTATAAATTTTTTTAGTTGCATGCCCTAAATTTTTATTTGTTGTATCTTTATTTACATTTATTTTAAAGTATTTTCCATTGTTTGTGATTTCATCTATGATACACTGATTACTTAGCACTGTGTTGCTTAACTTGCACACATTTATGAATATAGGTGAATTTGGGAGAATTGACATATTAACAATTTGAGCCTTTAATCCATTAAGATGTTATATCTCCGTTTATTTAAATTTCCTTTGATCTTTTTCACCAGTGTTTTGTAATTTTAAATGTAAAGATTTAGCTGAACATGGTGGTGCATGCCTGTAATCCCAGTACTTGGTAGGTGTATTGGACAGGGTTCTCTAGATTAACAGAATACACAGAATGAGTATATTTTAAAAAAAAAAGGATTTATCAGATGGCTTACAGTTTGCAGCAATGTAGTCCCAGGTTCTGACTGCACGTGGAGGGTCAGAGGAACCAGTAGCTGGTCGAACGGTCTAAGAGCTGGAGTCTTAGGATTGGAGCAACCACTAATTCAGT
>PVJS01036765.1:0-20282 GCA_004027185.1 Glis glis | reverse complement strand
AAAAAAAAAAAAAAAAAAAAAAAGAAACAGGGATTTAGCCCGACATGGTGGCGCACACCTGTAATCCCAGTACTTGGAAGACTGAGACAGGAGGATCACAGGTTTAAGATAGCCTTGGCAATTTAGTGAGGCTCTCAGCAACATAGAGAGATCCTGTTTCAAAATAAAAAAATAAAATAGGGCTGGGTGTGTAGCTCAGAGGTAGAATGCCCCTGGGATCAATCCCCAGCAACACACACACAGAAAGCATTAAATTTTCTTAATGTAAACCAGGCATGGTGACACATACCTGTAATTCCAGTACTTGGGGGACTGAAACAGGAGGATTGCAGGTTTGAGACCCAGCCTCAGCAACTTAGTGAGGCCCTCCACAACTTGATGAGACCCTGTTTCAAAATAAAAAATAAAATTGGGCCGGGGGTGTAGCTCAGAGCTAGAACCCTCTGGGTCCAATCTCCACTACCAAATAATAATAATAATTATTATTAATAATAATAATAATAATAGGGCTGGGGTAATAGCTCAGAGGCAGAATGCCCTTGGGTTCAATCCTCAGTACCAAAACAAAACCAACCAGCCGGCATGGTGGTGCATGCTTGTAATCCCAGTACTTGGAAGACTGAAACAGGAGGACCACAGGTTTTGGGCAGCCTCAGTTACTGAGGCTCTCATCAACCTAGTGAGACCCTGTTTCAAAATAAAATAGAAAGCCAGGCGTGGTGGCGCACGCTTGTAATCCCAGTACTTTCGGAGGTGGAGACCGGAGGATCTGGGTTCGCGGCCAGCCTCAGCTCGCGCATGCGCGTGCTCTCTCCCCCCTCCCTGTCTCTCTCTCTCTCTCTCTCTCCCTGTCTCTCTCTCTCTCTCTCTCTCTCTCTCTCTCTCTCTCTACTTAGTGAGGCCCTCCGCAACTTCGTGAGACCCGGTTTCAAAATAAAGTATAAAAAAATAGGGCCGGGGGCGTAGCGCGGAGGTAGAATGCCCCTGCGTTCAATCCCCGGTACCTCAAAAAATAATAAAATAAAATAAAATAAAATAATAAAATAAAATAAATAAAATAAAATAAAATAGAGCTGGGGATGTAGCTCGGAGGTAGAATGCCCCTGGGTTCAATCTCCAGTACCACGGGGGGGGGGTGCTAGAAGGGGATTACTACCCAGTAACAGTTCTGGACTGGGGGTAGTGGCCACTCCCCCGTAATCCCTGTACATGCAAGACTGAGACCGGAGGATCAGAGGTTCCAGGCCAGACAGCGATTTAGAGAGCCCCCCCCCATTTCTAAATGAAATATAAAAAGTGCTGGGGGTGTAGCTCAGAGGTAGAATGCCTGGGTGCAATCCCCAGCATAGGAAGTGAGTGAGTGAGTGAGTGAGTGAGTGAGTTAGGAAGGGAGGGAAAGAAAGGGCGCGCGGGCGGGCTGGGATTTGAATCCACAGATCAGGGCAGAAACTCCTCCGCCCTTCTCGCTGGTGTTGCCTCCTGAAACCTCGGAAGTTTCCACTCTGGGACCTCCGAGATTTAGTTTCGGGCGCCGCTTGCTGGTTGCGAGGACCCGTGGACCCTCAGCGCAGGAGACAATCCTCGACCACAGCCATATGCGAGGCCCGTGGAAACGGGTGTGCGGTCTCAGGATTCGCTTCCCAGCTCTGTGATGCTCAACCGTTGCCGTGGAGACCCGATAGGCAGCACCCGCGCGCTGGAAGGCGAGCGGAAACTACACCACCCAGAAGGCTCTGCGCGTGCGTCCGTGGGGTGCACTGGCACGGCGATGGCAGGGGCTGAACTTCCGGCGTTCCGGGCTGTCACCGCTGCCCAGTTTTGGGCCACACAGGTGATCGGGGCGAGAGTAGCTCGGTCCGCTTTTCAGGAGGAGACTGGGGACCCTTTCTGACTCTTTCGAGCCAGCGAGGAAGGTTCAGCGGAGAATCCACTTCGTGCCGCGCCTGCGCCTCGTCGGGGCCGCGGGGCGGTGGCCCGCCCCCGAACCTGGGTTTCTCTAGGGGGCGCGTGGGCGACGGGGCTGGGCCCGGGGCTGCTCCTTGTGACACGTGCTTCTCGGCCCGGCCGCAGTCCCACAACGGCTCCCAGGCGTTCTGCGCCCGGGCGGAGCGCGAGACAGAGGCCCAGGCGGACCGCGGGAGGTCGCGGGCGGGGACCGGCGGTGCTGGGGTCGTCCGCCCCTTCCGCCCCGCCCCAGCTGCAGGTTCGGATGGCGGCGGCGGTCCCGCTAGCAGCTCCAACGTTGGTGAGTGGAAGGTCCCTTCCCAGGGACTGGAGCCCCACTGAAGGAAGGGCTTTACCTGGATGACTTGTCTTGCCTCTTGCTGCCCTGGGGGAGAGGGAGTTCGTTCCAAATCCCGTAGCCCTGGTCAGGCAGGTGTGCAGGTGTGGAATCCCACTTCCTGCAGCAAAGGGGGTAATATCTGGAAGGGAGTCCCAAAGGGAGGGTCCCACACGTGCAATAGCTGGGAGGGGAGACTGAACTTTGGTTCTTCTGGTACTGAGCTTTCTCTCTCTGGAGGGGAGAGGAGTCTCGTATGACTGAAATGACAGGCAGAGGCGTTGGGGCCTTATCCCAAGGGAGTAGGAGCCATGGAAAGCTTCAAACAGACTAGGCATCCTCCCAGTTAGGATTTAAAAGCATCCCACCTTATGTTGAGTGAAGAACAGGTGGAGGGGTGTGCCCGTATGAAGGAAGGAAGCTGCTATCACAGGAGAGCAAATGATGACTTCTGGACCAGATAGGACAGTGGTGGTGGGAAGTTGATCGATCTGCTTATGCGTCAGGTGTGGGGTGTGAGTGAGTGTTGTGAGCCAAGCATCGTCCAAGCTTTTCAGCCTGACTGCCTGGAAGAACAGAGCTGCTGAAGACAGAAACAAGGATTTGAAGGGAAAGCAGGTCTCTTTCACAGGAACAATCAGGAATCTGTGGTATTGCAGAGGTTGTAGGTGTCCAAAGGACCAGGTCCCAGTGTCCTAAGCCAAAGCAGGGCCAGGGAATTGGAGTGAGGAGGGTGTGGTCTCGTTGATTCCACCAGGGATGGTCAATTAGAACTTCAGAGCAAGGAAGAATGTCTGGGAGTTCCTGGGGCTGTCAAGGGAAGAGTCTGGCAGGTGGCTGAGGGAGGGGAAGGTGGCTGCAGAGTGGAAAAGAAATAGAGGGGGCACTGCTGTGGAGGAAGGGATTGACTTCTATGTGTCCATCGTGCCCTTGGGGCCACTCCCTTGTGGTACCCGGGTGGGGGGGGACCATCCAGACCTTCAGGCTGGAGGTCCAGCCTTAAGCTGATACTTTAAGTGAGGCTTCCTTTTTTTATGTGTGCTAGGATTGAACTCAGGGGCATTCTATCTCTAAGCTACACTTCCAACCCTATTTCATTTTTTTATTTGGAAACAGGGTCTCACTAAGTTGCGGAGGGCCTCACTAAATTGCTGAGGCTGGCCACGAACCTGTGATCCTCCTGTCTCAGCCTCCCAAGTACTGGGATTACAAGTGTGTGCCACCACGTCCGGCTTCAGGGGAGGCTTCTAGAATGGGCATGCCCTAGGGGTTTGCAGCTGGACTTACATAGTTATTTGTTTCAGGCACAGGAAAGGCACATCTACTTAGGGCATGAGTGAATGTCTGGGGCTGCCTTTGGTGTGGCAGCCAGCCAAGGGCCCTGAGGCTTGCTCTCTCCCTTGCTTATATAGAATGGTCAGAAGAAAGGCAGAGAATATCTGTGGCCTGGACAGGGAGGGTGGAGGGAAGGGTACCAAGACCGGTGGAAGAAGTGCATCTGAAGATAGATCTGGAGTAGAACCCTGGGAAAAAAGATGGGTGTCTGAGAGGCATCAGGGGACAGTAGCCTTTGGGATGGGGGAGTTGGGTCCTGGGTCACACGGCCGTACCTCTCCTTCTGTCTGGTGTTGTAGGGCATGATGGCCTTTGAAGATGTGGCCGTGTACTTCTCCCGGGAGGAGTGGATGCTACTGGACACAGCCCAAAGGGCCCTGTACCGCCGTGTGATGCTGGAGAACTTCGCACTTGTGGCCTCACTGGGTAAAGCCCTGGGTCTTCCACGGGAAGCAAAGTTGGTGTCACCTGGGTCATCAGGTCTGTCCCCTCACCACTCTACCCACCCATGAGCAGGACCTTCTGGCCGGGGGCCCTGTGAGATGAGGGTCATGGTTGGCTCAACTATGCTGTGTGGCCTTGTCTGGCTGCAATCTCCCACACCTGGGCTCAATCCCCTTCCTGTGGTGCTGCTGATACAGATGCTGACCACAACCCTTGAGGTGTCCCTGTGAACCCCTCCCATGGTATGACCTTAGGGTTTTCCAGGTTGCCCAGACAGTACTGTTTATTTCCATGAAGGCCTGATTCCTGCCATTTATTGAGGGGTAGGTTGTCCTGAGCTGGGGCTGGCCTCACCCCTGAGCCTCTTCCTTCACAGGACTCTCTGCCTCCCGACCTTGTGTGGTCATCCAACTGGAGCGTGGTGAGGAGCCCTGGGTTCCCAGCGGGACAGACACAGTTCTGGGCAGAAACACCCACAGGAGGCCCAGCCTTGGTGAGTGGGGGCGCAAAGTGGGGTGAACTCGGGAGCAAGCTGTGGCCAAGCCTCTGTTTCCCCTTCCACGAACATATCCTACTGTCCTGCCTCCTTTCTGCCTCCCTTCCTTCATCAGCCTCTCCGGAAGGCTGGGGCCTTGGCTGCCCTTGAAAGGAGAGCTCCAAGGGCAGAGGGTTCGGTAGGAAACCACCAGGCCATGGTGAGACCCATTCAGAGTCCCTCCCTCAGCTGGGTCATATGGCCTCAAATCCTCCACGTCGGTGGGGGCATTTCTTCCTCCCTCTCTCATTCATGTGTCCAAGAGTTGCCTGAGTACTTATTGTGGCCAGGCCTATTCCAGGCACTGGGGACACTGCCTTCACTAGGACACTCCCCATCCTGCTTTATGGGGCTGATGCCAGTGAAGAGGCAGTCAGAAAAGAATATTCAGAAATAGACTGTATCCTCAGATGTGGGTCAGAGCAAGGAGCAAAGGCAGGCTGGGGAGTGAGCTCAGGTAGGAGGGGCAAGGGGCAAGGGGCAGTGGGCAGTGGGCAGGGCATCTGTAGTGGGCACAGCCAGCATCGAGGCCTATAAGGTGTGTAGTGGCTGCTGGATTCTCCACATGCCACATCTGGGTGTCTGGGGCCTGATTATAGGGAGAGCCACCTCTTCCCCAGGGCCAGCCAGGCCTCTGCTTTTCACCATAGGCTTCTACACACAGGCCCTGGGGTTCCCCCCGCCTGCCCACGCAGCCTGCTCTGGTCACCTCTTGGCCAGGTGACCCAGGCAGCCACCTTCCTCTGTCTTAAGGTTCCCGTTGTCTGGCAGAGGGCAGAGGTGTTTCTGGAGAAGCAGCACTTCTGGGGGCCTTCCTGGATAGCCCCCCTGGGGTACCTACTGGTGTCCCTGCTGCTGGCGCCTGCCATAGTGCGAAAAGCTCAGAGGGACCACGGGGTGCCTCCCGATCTTGGGAGAGAAAACCCACGGGGGTGTCGGTGATCTACTGGGAGAGGCTCCTGCTAGGCTCGGGCAGCGGCGAGGCGGGCATCAGCCTGCGACTAACCTCCCCGCTGAGGGCTCCCGAGGGCAGCCCGTCCAGGGAGAAGGCTCTCACACCCTGCCCTGCACCCGGGAAGCTGCCGCGGGCAGCCGAGCCACAGAAGCCATATATGCAGCCGGCCCCAGGGAGAGCCTTCCCGAGCATCCCGGACCCTAGGGCTGGTTGTGCTGGGGGAGACCGCGGAATGAGTGCAGATTGGCACGAGCCTCAGAGACTGCCCAGCGCCCAGGAGCCCCCGACCTGGAACAAGCTGGGCGAGGCCTTCCATGCCGGGCCAGGTCTCCTTCCCGGGGAGAAGCCCTTTGAATGCAGGGCTTGCAGCAAAGTTTTCGTGAAGAGCTCAGACCTCCTCAAGCACCTGCGCACCCACACAGGAGAGCGGCCGTACGAGTGCGCCCAGTGCGGTAAGGCCTTCAGCCAGACGTCGCACCTGACGCAGCACCAGCGCATCCACAGCGGAGAGACGCCCTACGCGTGCCTGGCCTGCGGCAAGGCCTTCCGGCACAGCTCCTCGTTAGTACGGCACCAGCGCATCCACACGGCGGAGAAGTCCTTCCACTGCGGCGAGTGCGGCAAGGCCTTCAGCCACGGCTCCAACCTCAGCCAACACCGAAAGATCCACGCGGGAGGGCGGCCCTATGCCTGTGGGCAATGCGGTCGCCGCTTCTGCCGCAACTCGCACTTGATTCAGCATGAGCGCACGCACACGGGAGAGAAGCCCTATGCCTGTGCGCTCTGTGGAGCTGCCTTCAGCCAGGGCTCCTCACTCTTTAAGCACCAGCGTGTGCACACGGGCGAGAAGCCCTTCGCCTGTGCGCAGTGTGGTCGCGCCTTCAGCCACAGCTCCAACCTCACACAGCACCAACTGCTGCACACCGGTGAGCGGCCCTTCCGCTGCGGGGACTGCGGCAAGGCCTTTGCCAAGGGCGCAGTGCTACTCAGCCACCGGCGCATCCACACAGGCGAGAAGCCCTTTGTGTGCACGCAGTGCGGCCGCGCCTTCCGTGAGCGCCCAGCTCTCTTCCACCACCAGAGGATTCACACTGGCGAGAAGGCCTTGCGGCGACCCAGGGCCACTGTGCGCTCCCAGGCCAGGCTTCCTTCGGGGGCATCCTCAGAAGGTGCATTGGGGGAGGACTCCAAGACCACTCCTACCTCAGGCCCGGCCACAGTCCCAAAGACAGCCGAGCCCTGATGTCACAGTTCTGCCCTTCCCCATCCTTTTGTGAATCTGTTCATGGCTAAAGGGTCTATATACACTGCAGATTCACAATGTGGAGAAGCCCTGTGCCTGTGAGCCAGGCATGAAGGAAATCCCTTTGGCTACGGTTCCATTTGCACAGGGCAACAAGATTTGCCAAGTCAGCCACGGCTCCACCTCTGTCCTCAAAGAGGTCATGATACAGAGACATCAGGGGGACAGACCTGGTGCTGGAACTTTGGTGCAGTGAGACTTTGGGAGCCAGTGGGAGGCCAAAAAGGCAACCCTGTATGAAGATGCCCCTTCACTATTTCATGACTGGACACTAAGGGGAGGAGGGAAAGTGCAGGCATGGGGTTGAGACCACCAGGAGAAATCTGTCTGCACATATAGAGCACCTGGGATACTCCCCCAGGCCTGTATTCATCCAGGGCAGCCTGGGGCCAGCCCCACAGACAGCAGGCCACTGGGGATGGGGGGAAGGATGTAGGACTTGGGCAGGTGGCTGGGCTCCTTGGCTTCCTCCTCTGGGATAAAGGAAAAAAAAAGTTTTGAGCCCATGGAGGGTGCTGTTCAAAGATACCCTGCCAGGTGGGTCCTAATAAGGTCCAACATGTGTTCACTGCCAGCCCCTGTTCTAGGTGCTGGGAAGCTCCTCCTCTCAGCCCTGTGAGCCCTGTACTGGTATCCCCACTTCAAAGCTGAGGAAGTTGAGACACAAAGAGGGAGAGCAAGTTTCATGGGGCACACAGCAGAACTGGGACTAGAAGTCCAAAGACTGGCCCAGTATCCACATGCCTTGACCCCCAAACCCCTTGATCTAGAATACCAGGTGTGAGGGTCTGGCCTGGCTCCCCATGCATAGCAGACTTACAAGAAGTG
This sequence comes from Glis glis, assembly GCA_004027185.1. Taxonomy (NCBI): domain Eukaryota; kingdom Metazoa; phylum Chordata; class Mammalia; order Rodentia; family Gliridae; genus Glis; species Glis glis. The sequence continues at coordinate 12,601 of PVJS01036765.1, read as the reverse complement.
GAGGCCCTAGGAAGAAGACATGGCTCTCAACGTTGGAAAGACAGATCAAGGATGCTGGCTCCCCAGCTCTCATTCACTTTTCTCATCTGAGTCCTGTCACCAACTCCTGTTATCTTTACATCCAAAGTGATGGCAGTAACTTTACAGGAAACAAGATGAGGCTGTTCATTTTTGCAGGTTTGTTGGCCATGTGCCTACCTGGAAGGTAGGACAGAGGGCTGAACAGGGAGGACTTGCCATTACCTAGGACTGTCCCAACTTTCTGAATCCACCTCCCCAGTATAACGCCCCTGAATGGGGGGGCAGACCAGTGGAATGGAAGCCCAGTTTGATTCTTGTGTTCTTCAGCAGACCAGGCCCTGTCCTGACCTGGGGCTTCATAACCAAGGATGTTAATGGTCTTTTTACCAGGAAAAATTAAAAAGAGACTAGTTTTTACAACTTGGAATGGATATAAGTTGTTATTTCTTGCACAGGAGTTTGGAAGTCCACAGACCCAACTCTTCTCTCAGCTCCAGGGTATTCATTGTTCAGGTTTTTTGTTGTTGTTGTTGTTTTTTAATGGTGCTGGAAATTGAACCCAGGGGCATTCTACTTCCAAGCTACATCACCAGCCATATATACATATGTATACAGATATATACATATACATATACATATACATATATACAATATATATATATTGTGTGTATGTGGGGGGGTACTGGGGATAGAACCCAGGGGTATTCTACTTCTGAGCTACACCCCCAGACCTATTTTATTCTTTTATTTTGAAACAGGGTCTCACTAAGTTGCAGAGGCCCTAAGTTGCTGAGGCTGGCCTCAAACCTGAAATCCTCCTGTCTCAGCCTCCCAAGTACTGGGATTATAAGCGTGTGCCACCACGCCTGGCTTATAATTATTATTATCATTATCTTTTAATGGTGCTGGGGATTGAACCCAGGAGCATTCTACCTCAGAGCTATATCACCAGTCCTATTTGTGTGTGTGTGTGTGTGTGTGTGTGTGTGTGTGTGTGTGTGTGTGGTACTGGGGATTGGACCCAGCGGCATTCTACCTCTGAGCTATACCCCCAGACCTTTTTTTATTTTTTGTTTTTGAAACAGGGTCTCACTAGATTGGTGAGGCTGGTCTCAAACCTGTGATCCTCCTGTCTCAGCCTCCCAAGTACTAGAATTACAGGCATGTGCCACCACTAGCCCTATTTTTTTTTTAACTTTAGAAATAGGGTCTCACTAAGTTGCTGAGAGCCTCTCTAAATTGCTGAGGCTGGCTGGCTTCAAACCTGTGATCCTTCTGTCTGAGCCTCTCCATTGTTCAGGGTTTCACCAGTTCAGAGAGGCTCCCTGGTAGTTTCTTTTTTCTTTTTTTTTTTTTTTTTGCAGTACCGGCGATTGAACCCAGGGGTGTTCTACCTCCGTGCTACACCCCCGGCCCTATTTTTTTATACTTTATTTTGAAACCGGGTCTCACGAAGTTACGGAGGGCCTCACTAGGTAGAGAGAGAGAGAGCGAGAGAGAGAGAGAGAGCGCGAGCAAGCGAGCTGAGGCTGGCCGCGAACCCGGATCCTCTGGTCTCCGCCTCCCAAAGTACTGGGATTACAAGCATGCGCCACCATGCCTGGCCAGTCCTGGTAGTTTCTTTTTAAACATTTTGTTAACAGTAACAGCCTGTTGCCCATCTCACCCTAATCCAATGCAGATAGGTTTTTTTTTTTTTTTTGTACTGGGGATTGAACCCAGAGGCATTCTACCTCCTGTCCTATTTTATTTTGAAACAGGGTCTCACTAGGTTGATGAGAGTCTCACTACTTGCTGAAGCTATCATTGACCTTTGATCCTCCTGTCTCATCCTCCCAGGTACTGGGATTACAGGTGTGCGCCACCACGCCTGGCTCCAATGCAAATAGTATTAAAGGGACACATGCAGACATACCATCAGGGTGTGGTCATCACAGAGCTTCAGGACTGAACTTCAACCTGGATCTCCTAGAGAGACCACAGGGTAGAAATGCAGATTATCTGCAGCCCAGTGAGGGACTGGGACACCTGTATCCCCTTGGTGGCCACATGTGGGTGGGGGAAGCCAGGAGACCTGGGTGGGTGGGGAGGGAGGCTTCCACTGAGCAGCAGCTCTACTGGGAGATGAGCCTTTGGGGATCCAGACTATGGCAGGGAGGTGAGCAGGGCAACTGAGGTAGGGTGTGTACTGGTATGAGACAGAGTAGGTGTGGCTGCACATGCCTGGCAAGGTTGACTCCAGCCCAGTAAGGTACTCCATTCCCCACATTCCAAGATCTTTCAGCCACCCCCTATACTCAGAGAACACAGACACAGCTGTCCTGCTCACCCACCACTGCAGCCAGACCTATTTTCTGCCCTCAAGCCTCACGAGTTCTTGCAAGGAAGGAGGCATGCAGGGCAGGTACTCTGAGCTGAGCCTCCTCACTCTCTGGGCTGCTGAACCATTCTCCTTCTGGATGGACTCAGTCCACAGAGCTGTGAAATGCAGACAAATGCCCAATCTGCCACCGAAGGACTTCTGGGGAGCCCATGGGATTCAAGACCAAAGGTGTGGGAGGCGAAGATCGGAGGATCCAGGTTCGCGGCCAGCCTCAGCTACTTAATGAGGCCCTCCGCAACTTCGTGAGACCCGGTTTCAAAATAAAGTATAAAAATATAGGGCTGGGGGTGTAGCTCGGAGGTAGAACTCTCCAGGGTTCAATCCCCAGTACTACAAAAAAAAAAAAAAAAGACCAAAGGTGTTTGTCAAATAAGTGGGTGCCCAGACAGTTACATGAAACCTTTGGTCCTGTGACTTGGATGGAAGTTTGTAGAGCTGAGTTCTATCCTGAGCCCTCTGGACCCCTCAGGCTGTGTTCAGAGCCCTATCCTGTCTCCCCACCAGCCTCCTCACTCACTGAGCTCTTTCCCACCTCTGGGCTTGTGCCCTTGTTGTCTCTTAGCTCCACCCTCCTTGAATCTACCTCTTCCAATACCCAGAACTGGTTGGGGACCCCTAACTTGGGCTGCCTCCTCCCACCATGTCTTGCCCCTCATGCCCTGTGGTCATGTTGGGCTGGTCTCTCTTAACCCTGATCTGTGCCGTGTCCCTGGACTTTTGGGGTCAAAAGATCAAACCTAAACCAGGCATGGTGGTGCACATCTGTAATCCCAATACTTGGAAAGCTGAGACAGGCAGTTTACAAGTTCGAGGCCAACCTCAGCAACTTAGCAAGACTCTCAGCAACCTAGCAAGACCCTGTCTCAAAACAAAACAGCCGGGCGTGGTGGCGCACACCTGTAATCCCAGTACTTGGGAGGCTGAGATAGGAGGATCGCAGGTTCATGGCCTACCTCGGGTACTTAGTGAGACCCTCCACAACTTAGTGAGACCTTGTTTCAAAATAAAGACTAAAAAATAGGACTGGGGATGTAGCTCACAGATAGAATGCCCCTGGGTTCAATCCCCAGTACCGCAAAACACACACACACACACACACACACACACACACAAAAAAAGGGGGGGGGCTGGAGGTGTAGCTCGGAAGTAGAACACCCCTGGGTTCAATCCCTAGTAACACACACACACACACACACACAACACACACACACACACACACACACACACACTTGGGACCAAACACATGCATCACATTGCAAATCCATTGACACCACAAAGAAAGTGTTTAAAACACATAAATCCACAAGTATGAGGATGGGAAAAGGCGTCAAGGGCAATGGCATTCTGAAGCTAGAAGTGGATGTGGGAGCTATTACTGATGTATGGAAAGCCAAATACTGAGGTGGCACTGGGGAAAGTGCAGAGGTCCAAACAGGCCTACCTTGTAGCACAGCAGAAGGCTCGGGAACCTGCAACCCAGGGAGGGAGGCCTGTAACACAGCTGCCTGGGGAAGAGCTCTCTGAGAAGCAATTAAAGTCCCAGCACACTCCCCACCTGGTAAATGGTGAAAGTTGTTTCCAGAGAATCTGCATAGTCCTGGAGAAAAGACCTACCCCCCCACCAAATAGCCCAGCCTGATGAAGCCACTGGCAAGCTAAGAGTTGACAAGCTCTATCCACACAACTACTCAGAGGTTTCAGTCTGTGTTAGAACTACCGCTTGTCATCCTGAGCAGGCAGCCTGGGATTCCCAGGTATCAGAAGAAACCAAAACAAGCCAGGCTAGGTGGAGCAAGCCTGTATTGGGGAAGCTGAGGTAGGAAGATGACAGGTTTGAGGCTAGTGCACAGTAACTTTACAAGTTTGTTTGTTTTAAGTGGTACTAAAGATTGAACCCAGGGACATTCTACCTCTGAACTACACCCCAGCCCTATTTAATTTAATTCATTTATTTGTACTGGGGTTGAACCCAGGGACATTTTACCTCTGAGTTATACCCTCAACCCTTTTTATTTTATGTATGTATATATTTATTTATTTTTGTGGTACCAGGGATTGAACCTGAGGGCATTAAACCTCTGAGCTACACCCCCAACCCTATTTTTTAAATTTTGAAACAGGGTCTCACTAAGTTGCTGAGACTGGCCTTGAATCTATGACTCTCCTGTCTCAGCCTCCCAAGTACTGGAATTACAGGTGGCCACCCTGCCCCCCCAAGACATTTTTTTTTTTTTGCGGTACCGGGGATTGAACCCAGGAGCGTTCTACCTCCGAGCTACACCCCCGGCCATATTTTTTATCCTTTATTTTTAAACCAGGTCTTATGAAGTTGTGGAGAACCTCCCTAAGTAGCTGAGGCTGGCCGCGAACCCGGATCCTCCGGTCTCCGCCTCCCAAGTACAAGCGTGAGCCACCACGCCTGGCTAAGACATTTTTTGTGTGTGTGATACTGGGGATTGAACCCAGGGGCATTCTACCTCTGAGCTACATCCTCAGCCCTATTTTACTTTAATTTTGAAACAGGGTCTTGCTAGGTTGATGAGAGTCTCACTACTTGTTGAGGCTGTCCTCGAACCTGCGATGCTGGGAGCAGTACTTGAGAGGCTGAGACAGGAGAATAGCAGGTTCGCGGCCAGCCTCAGCAACTTAGGCCCTCTGCAACTTAGTAAGACCCTGTCTCTTAGGCCCTCCGCAACTTTGTAAGATTCTGTTTCCAAATAAAAAATAAAATAGGGCTGGGGGTGTAGCTCAGAGGTAGAATGCCCCTGGGTTCCATCCCCAGTACCAATAAATAAATAAATAAATAAATAAATAAATAAATAAATAAATATTAAATAAAATAGGTTGAGAGTGTAGCACAAAGGTAAAATGCCCTTGGGTTCAATCCCCAGTACCAAAGAAAAAGGAAAGACCAAAACACACGCAGATTCAGTTTAGGATTGAATAACTAAGTCATGGTTCAGCCACTTGGTATGTGGAAGCAAAACTGACCCCATCCCACAGTTAAATCTAAAAAGCAAAACAAAACTGTCTATTGGGAGAAAATAAATATAAGTCCCCTTTTCTAGTTCTGGTCCCCAGAGTAAATATAAGGTTGAACACATCCATACACTTGGACAGAAACCTCCATCCTTCATTTGCAGTGCTGAAGACGTGTCAGCGACTCTGAGGGTAATCACACGGTTACTTTCTCAGTAAATGGGTGCCCACCTGAGTGCCTGTTGCCCCCAGAAGTCCGCAGGGCGCTAAACGGAGGTTAATGAAGGTCTCCAGTGTCCTTGTTGAAGTCCTCAGGAGTGGTGGAGAAAGCCCGCGGATCCTGAGGGTTCCTGCAGGGGGTACCACCTGGAGCCGAATCTCGGCAGGACAACTCAACTCAGGAGTTCACAGAGCCGCCACTTCGATCTTCCCGGAGGTTGGGCAACGCTCGGGTCGCTGCCACGGAAACAGACAGCGGCCGCCCGCTGCGGTCCGACTGTCACCGAGGGTACCGCTGGGTGGGCAAAATAAGCCTAAGGATGGCGCCGGGGGCGGGAGAGGGGGGTGCGGGCGGAGCGCCTGCTCTGATTGGCCAAGAGATCACATCATCACTAGCCAATAGGAGCCGGATCCGCTGTGCACAGGCGCAAGAATCTAACGCACAGTCCGGGTCCGGCGTGGGTGAGTCCTGGGGCTCGACTGCAAAGAAACAGTGGCTTCCAGACAGAAGAGCAAGCCCCCGAAATTTTGCGGCACTGCGGATTTCTAAAGTGTAACGGAGCGCCTCTCAGTCGTGAGATGCCTCAGAAAATGAGCGCCTGTCCTTGCTTGCTGAGGCTCATGGGAAACGTAGTCCTTGGGGAGGGGGCGGTGCCTGTGGGGCCGGCTAGGGATTGGCCAGGGCAGTGTCGCCAGGGCAACGCGCGGGAGGGGTGGGCCGGCACATTCTGTGAGTGGTAGGTGGGCCGACGCGGCGCCACTCCCCGGAAGTGGCCACCCGGTACCGGCGCGGCGGCGGAGGTGAGCGCGTTCCTGGCTGGGCGGGGCGCGGCTTCTTCCACCCCGGGAGGGGCGTGTGGCTGCCCCGGGCGAGCCGGCGTGTTCCTTAGGCTTCAGAGCGCGATGCTGCCTCGCAATGTCCCTTGCGCCCTCCGCCGCGTTTGGAAAGGCCTTTGCTCCCACCCTGAACACCGTTCCCTATGCCCAGCCCCAGACCTCCTGAAAGACCCACTCCTTCCCTTTCCGTGTTGAGGGACAGACCCCCAGTCCGAGGGTTCCTCGGATACGACTGTCCTGAAAGGCCTCCAGGTTGGCATGTTTCACTCCAGAACCTCCTCAGGGCTGAGACAGTTTCTAGCCCGTGACTCCATGCAACGCGTGGCTCCGTTTTGTTCAACTTTTGATTTTGGGTTTTACATGCACAGACCCGGGCCATAGGAGGCATCTACAGTTCGCTGTGGTTAGCGAGCACGGAGTCTCTGAGCTCACATCAGCTCCCTAGTTCTTCAGCCCCTGCCTTGCCCCATGGTGTGGACGTGCCTGATCCCCAGGACCAGCTCTTCAGTCAACATGCAGCCCCACCCGCTTCCTAACTGGTGCCCCTCCCACCTTCAAGGTTCCCCATCCCCTGAACCATGGCCCCACCTACCCGACTATCACTTTCCTTCTCTGTTTGAGGAGCCACTTTTCTGTCATCTTTCAATAGTCCTCTATTGTACCCAGGTGTTTGAGCCAACTTTTTGCAGTTTCCTGGAAGCTCCCTGGACTCCTTGCATCCAGGCATTTGTCCCCAAGACTTCCCCCTGGTCTGTTTTTGTCAGCAGTCAACCTCCTGTGACCTTCTGTCTCCATGAAGCTTTCCTGGCTATACCCACCCTGGTCTCAGGGTCTTCTCTGTCCTGGCCATGGCCCCTGGGCTGGACCTGGTATCTGCCTTTCCCTGGCCAGGCCCTCTTGGATGACACTCTAACCCCTCCTTTTCTGTAGGTCCCTTTTGGTGGCTCCAGGAAGACCCTCTGAAACAAGAATGCCATCGCCTCTGGGTCCCCCACACCAGCCCCTCAGGGACCCCGAGACTACCCTTGATGAGCCGGAGGCTGCACGACTACGATTCCGGGGATTCTGCTACAAGGAGGTGGCAGGTCCCCGAGAGGCCCTGGCCCAGCTGCGAGTGCTGTGTCACCAGTGGCTGCGACCCGAGTCATGTTCCAAGGAGCAGATGCTGGACCTGCTGGTGCTGGAGCAGTTCATGGGTGTGCTGCCCCCTGAGATCCAGGCCTGGGTGCGAGGGCAGCAACCAGGCAGCCCTGAAGAGGCTGCAGCCCTGGTCGAAGGGCTACAGCATGATCCTGGGCAGCTGTTGGACTGGGTGAGAATAGTGGCATTTACATATTAGGACAGACTGAATGTAGAGCCCCTGTGACTTGTCTTTTCTTCTCAGATCACAGCCCACATCCTGAAGCCAGAGATGCTTCCTGCAACCCAGAAGACAGATGAGTCCTCGGGAAGCCCCCACCCCTCAGGGACAATAGAGCTCTCTGGGGCAGCCCCTGGAGATGGTCCAAAGGATGCCAGGATGGAAGGGTCTTCCCAGCTCAGTTGCAGTGTGAAGGAGGAGCCCAGTGCTGATGGGCAGGATATGGGTGAGGGAGGGGGTGCCATACCAGGGCTGTGGGATCCATGGAGAAAGTGTATATATCCCTAGAGGAGAGACCCAGAAGATGTTATGCCTGGGCTAGGACTGCTGCAATGAGTGTGGATGTTCCTGACTGGCATGGGGACCCTGGAGGGACTGCAGAACTGGATTCCTGGGAGGCAGGAGCAAAGGGCTGGCTGCCTACCATGTCACAGGGCAGAGGCGGGCCAAGACCAGGGCAGTAACATCAGCTCTAACTCCCTAGCTCATATGGGTAGCTCCTGATCCCCCTTCTCATCTGCCTCACTTCTCAGCACCTTCTAGTCCCGTGCTGCCAGCCCAGTCCCATGAGGGGCATCTTGAACATCAGGAACCCGTCTCCACATCCTTCCACCCACCCAGTATTCAGGTGAGCAGCTCCTAATAGGAAGTGCAGGTCCCAAGTGTGGGGGGGGGGGAGTATCCCTGGACTGCCTTCTACCCTGTGATTTTCCAGGCTTCTTGGCCAGTGATTCTTGTGCCCGGAAATGTAGTAAGTGGCAAGGGTTCCCCACAGGTCCTAAGAAGCAGAGGAACAGACTGGTGATCTCTGTCACTGGAAAGGATTTGGGCTTCAGGCCATGGAAACCTGGTTTGGAGTGGCTAGAATTGGTGGGCATGGCTTCCTCACCTTTAGAGAAGTCATTGGAGAGGTTTGCAGCTCCCAGATGTCCTCCAGAACCTGGAGATTTGAACTTGTGTGTTCAGGTCGGGAGAGGACATATGACCAACTGTGGCAGAAGACACCTGAAGTTAGAACAGACATACTCTTCCTGGGAAGTGCCCAAAGTCCCTTCTCTCCTAAGGTTTTTCTCAAAGGGCAGTCAGCTGGGCCTAGATGCTTAGTTTGAAGATCCTATTACCTGGAGCACCAGGCTCCTAAGTGGGGGTCTTGTCCTCTCCTAGCTTTTCTGCTTCTAAGCCACTCCACGTGGAAGCTTCCTTACCAGAATTGTTGATTGAAATGTGCTTTAAAGGCTGAGAAGAGCCTCCAGACTCTTTCTATGGCCTGATGGCATAGCCAGAAGTGTGAGGCAGAGTGGGAAGGCTGTAAGCCCCATGGTTTCCCCACTTCCACCCACACCATCTCTAGCTGTGGCTATCCTCGGCTGCCACCTCTCTGCTCCCAGACCTCCTTTGTCTTGTCCTTCAGGATTATTTTTCCCAACTCAGAAGAGCCCCAGATGACAAGATTCAAGGCAGCAAAGAGGGCAGACCATTTGGGCAGGGAGTGCATTCCTCAATAAAGCCATCCTGGGCCCCTGCCATGCCACCAAGCTCACCCTCTCAGGGCCTTGCCCGAAGCAGCACACAGGAGCCAGCTGGTACCCACACCCTGAGTTTTCTCCACCACCTCTTCACATGTCCTGTGGTGCCTGGCTGCACCTGCTCACCTGGATCCATGTCCTTTGGTGACTGCCCCAAGAAAAATCTTTTGCTCTTCTAATCATAGGCTTGACCAAAGGTGGCTGGGTACCTGGTAGTCCCTGGCCTCTTGCTCTCTCTCCAACATACCCTGTTCAAGGCAGGGTGACAGGAGGAAGGGTGGGGCCAGCCATGATCATCCCTGCCAGGCTTACCCCAAGCCTACTCTGTTTCAGTCTTTCTGGCCAGAACTGGGGTGGGCAGCTGAGGGGGATGAGTGCTGGCAGGCTGGCCAGATGACCTGAAGGAAGACTGGACATTCACAAATACCCATCTCAGCTTGGTCCTTAGCTGCCCACAGATGAAGCATAGGTAACCTGTGTGCTCCCCTGATAGTGGGTAAGGATGTGACACTGGCAGGGTGGGCCTGGGGGACCATGATGGGCTGCACCCCTACCCCTGCAGGAGGAGTGGGGGCTACTGAACCGGTCGCAGAAGGAGCTGTACTGGGACGCAATGCTGGAGAAGTATGGCACAGTGGTCTCACTGGGTGAGGACTGCTGGCCCCTTCCCACCCTGGCCTTGATGCTTGCTCCCTACCTTGCCCCAGGCCCAATCGTGGCTCCATGCCTTCTCCCTGGGCAGGGCCACTGTGCCCCTCTCTCCAAAGGGCACCCACTTCACCCTGCTTGCAAAGCCCACCCCTAACCATTCCCTATCCCAGCAGGGCTGCCACCCCCACGGTCTGAGCTGGAGCCAGGAACAGAGTCCGGGCTGCTGCGCAGGGGGCCTGAGGCCCGCAGGAACCACCCAGGAGTGGGGACTGCCATGGCCGTACCAGGGCTTGGCCAGGCCTGTGCGTCGCCCCCAGGCACAGGCCAGCACCACACCAGCGAGGACCCATCCGGCCCTGAGGCCGGCACCCAGGAGCTCCTGTCTCCGCCGCCTGCACCACGGAAGCCCTACACTTGTGAGCAGTGCGGCTGCGGCTTCGACTGGAAGTCGGTGTTCGTCATCCACCACCGCTCGCATGCGGGTGGACCGGGCCCAGAGAGGCCGCCACAGGCCCCCCGAGAGCCAGTGGCACGCCCTCCACGGCGTCCGCTTGGCTCACGGAGCTACTCGTGTGAGGAGTGTGGGCGCAGCTTCAGCTGGAAGTCACAGCTGGTCATCCACCGCAAGAGCCATGCTGGTCAGCGGCGCCACTTCTGTGGTGACTGTGGCCGCGGCTTTGACTGGAAGTCACAGCTGGTCATCCACAGGAAGAGCCACAGGCCTGAGGCCCCATGAGCGGCAGTTGGCAGCTCTAGGGGGCTGGATATAGCACCATGGGCACCAGGCTCCAGCTGACTGGAGACTCAGAGCAGCAGGGAACTTGGGACCTGCCCCCAAAGGACACCTGGGAGTGAAAAGCTGCTCCATCCTTACTGCCTGGCCTTCTGGAGGGGCTTGGGCAGGAATCCAGGATGACTCATGACTGCAGGGTGATGGCCAGGGCCCAGACTCCTTGCTAGCCAGGTGTTTAGGCCATGACACTCTCTACTTCTGGGACCTCTTCCAGAGCTGGATGCTCAAAAACTGGCTTACTGCCCCTCCCTGCAGTGGCCAGCCCTAGAGTCAGTGTGGAAGGCCCCAGGATGCCCAGGAAAGCACTGGGCTTCTGTCCTGCTGTATGTGACCCTTGGACTTCTATGCATGTGCATTAATTCTGAACATAAATTATACTTTTATAATGGGGACGTTTCTGAATAAGAATCCTGATTTCTCACATCTGTTGGTCAGAAGATCAGTAGTGTGTTCTTGCCTGGCAGCTGAGCCTAGAAGGGCCAACCTACTGTGGAAGTCCTGGGTCCCCCAGCCTACCTTGTTCCTTGGCCACCCATGTCATTCACCATCATCACTGGCCTTTGAGCTCTTGAGCCTGGGCTTGGATGGTCAGTAAGGGGACTTGCTTTCCAAGTTTACAAGAACAAGGGTGATCTCTGAGAAGAGGGGAAACAAATAGGTATCGCTGAGGCCATGCACACCTCTAGGGCAGGGCTGCATCCCCACAGGCTCAGTTGGTCAGAAGGGCAAAAGCTTAGCTCCCTCCTGCCCAGGGAGATCTGTATGACTCTCTGGACAGCTACTCAGGACTTGCTAGCACATTGTATTAGTTTCCTGATAGCTGCTTCAACAAATTCAGTCATTTGAAACAACATTTATTCTCCTATGACTGTAAAGTCAGAACTCTGAAACATGTCTCAGTGGACTAAAGCAAGGTTTCAATAGGATGCTGGTTCCTCCTGGAGGTTCTAGGAAAGAATCCAGCTCTTAGAGGCTGCCTAAATTCCTTGGCTCATGGCCCCTTCCTCCATCTTTTGTGATTGTTGCTGTTACTGGGGATTGAACTCAGGGACATTCTACCTCCAAACTACACCCTAGCCCTATTTTATTTTGAAACAGGGTCTCACTAAGTTGCTGAAGGCCTCACTTAGTTGCTGAGGCTGGCTTTGAACCTGAAATCCTCCTGTCTCAGACTCCCAAGTACTAGGATTATAGGTGTGCACCACCATGTCCTGCTCCCTCTCCATCTTTTTTTTTTTTTTGCGGTACTGGGGATTGAATCCAGGGACATTCTACTTCTGAGCTACACCCCCAGCCCTATTTTTTTATTTTTTATTTGGAAACAGGGTCTCACTAAATTGCATAGGACTTCACTAAGTTGCTGAGGCTGGTCTAGAACCTGCGATCCTCCTGTCTCAGCCTCCCAAGAACTGGGATTACAAGCTTGCACCACCACGCCCAGCCTGATTTTATTTCTTATTTGGAAACAGAGTCTCACTGGGTTGCTGAGAGCCTTGCTAATTTGCCAACGCTGGCTTTAAACCTGCAATCTTCCTGTGTCAGCCTCCCAAGTACTGGGATTACAAGCATGCACCACCACACCCGACATGAGATGTTTTTAATTATTTTCTGTGTGTGTGTGTATGTGTGTGTGTGTGTGTGTGTGTGTGTGTGTGTGTGTGTGTTACTAGGGATTGAACCCAGGGGCATTTTACCTCTGAGCGATACCCCCCAGCCCTTTTTATTTTTTGCTTTGAAATGGTCTTGCTAGGTTGCTGAGAGTCTCCCTAAACTGCTGAGGCTGTCCTCGAACCTGTGATTCTCCTGTCTCAGCCTCTCAAGTACTGGGATTA
>PVJS01036764.1:0-20288 GCA_004027185.1 Glis glis | reverse complement strand
TGTATGTTAACACCAAACTGATACTCATTGTGAAGTGAGACTACAATGCACCAATAAAAACATAAAAAAAGAAATATATTTATATATAATAGATATATATATTTATTTATAAATGCATATTATACACATATACTTATATTACATATAATATATCTATCTAGCTATCTATATACATTTTTAAAGGTATAAGTGGAAGAAATAAATTATTGGAGGATATGGCATAGCTCCCCTTACAGAAAATTTCTAATGCATAATATATGAGAAATAAGAGTATTAGAAAATCACCATTAGAACATCACAGTAAAAATTGAGGAAGGTAATATCCATAATAAATTTTAAAATATATGATTAAAAGTTTGAAAAGAAACAAATGATTTTATAGTGTCATAGGATCTCCCTCAAGGTATTTATTAATCACAAAGGGGAAAGTAATAACTTCACAGGAAAGCACACCATAAACACCACTTCAATCAAGTGATCGATGTTATCATCTTCAGTAATCAAGCCTGTCAACATTATGTATCCTTGACAGGATTTACAGAGAAAGGCAAATACTGTACATCATCCTTACAAAAAACTGCTTATCACGAATAGCGTAATCATGAAAAAAAATCTTCATTCAAACCCAAGCTGATGGGCATCCTATACAACGCCTGACCAGCCCTCTTCAAAAGTGTCACAGTCATAAGAGACAAGGAAAAGCTGAGGGGATGTCATAGTTGGAGGAGACTAAGAAGAGACAACAGCTAAATTCAATTTTGGATTCTAGATTGGATCCTGGAGTCGAAAATGAATATTACTAGAAAAACTGGTAAAATATAAATGAAACTTGTAGTTTAGTTCTTATCATAGTGCTAATAGTAATTCCCTTATTTTCAACATTATGTACTACAACTGTTAATATTAGGGGATACTGCGTGAAGGATGCAAAGAAAATATATGTACTATTTTGCAACAACTACTTGTATTGTTACAGTTTGAATTTGAGGTGTTCCCCAAAGGCTAAGCTGAAAACTTTGTCCCCAGTGAAGCAATGCTCAGTGGTGGGGCTCTTGGGAAGTCACTGGATCATAAGGGCTCTGAGTTCTTCAGTGGGTTAGCAATTTGATGGTATTATTGGGAGGAGATGGAAACTGTTAAGAGTTGGGAAGTAGCTGAAGAGGGTGGGTCTTTGGGAGTCAGCCCTTAGGAACTCTATCTTGTCCTAAGCCACCTCTCTCTCTCTCTCTCATTCTCCTTCCTGTTTACCATGAAGTAAACAGTTTTCCTCTGCCACACCCTCTGCCATGATGTTCTACATCACCACAGGGTCAGGGTAATAATAGAGCAAACTGATCATAGGCTGAAACCTCAGAAACTATGACCCCAAAGAAGCTTTTCCTCTAAGTTGATAATATCAGGTATGTATTTTTGGCACAGTGATGAAAAACTGAGTAATATATAAATAAATTCTTTCAAAAAACAAATGAAGTGAGAATTATAAATTTATACTAATTTTTAAATTTGGAATTATCTTACAATTTCATTGTTATTTTCCATGTGAAATTTTCTTGATTTTAATGTCACCCTAGTAAAATATCCAGAAATATAGTAACCAAAATGTTTAATATATAGTATTTCAGTAGCATATATTACATATTTCAAATATATATTTTTATTTTCCTCTGTAGTTTTCAAATGTGTAAGACGATTTTTCTCAAAACTAAAATGAAGTTTATAAAAATGTTTTCAGAAAAAAATTTAAGACATGTAAAGATGCAATACTATTGAATAATGGAGATTGTAGATTTGGATTAGATATCTTTTTCCCATTTTCTTTCAAATAAGAGAAAGGAAAGGATGCTCCACTTTGGTGTCTTGGTGACATGACCTGTGGACCTTGTTAGCAATGCATGCTGCTGGAGCAGTCATAGCAGTGACTGTCTAATTGGCTTTGTTTCCCAAGAAGCCATTAGGTACCCAGAATAGCATGTGTCTTTTCAAAACGACAATAATTAAATCACCTCAACTACTGCACGGAAGTATGAGTTAGTTTAACACATTGATGGGTACCTGAGTTTTACAGTTCTAGGGAATGTTACCTGAGGTAAGCTTTCAATAGGTGATTTTAATACACATTAATTTGATATATTTCCCACTTCCCCTTGGCTCATAAATTTTAAAGAAGACTCTATAGCTGTTCCATCCTGATTAAAAATTCAATAAAACTTGTTCTTCCTTAATTAAATACTCCCTTCCCTACCAAACAAGGATGACTTAGACTATTCTCATTATTGTGTGGTGGAAGGAGAAGTAGAGGTTCCACAAATTAAAAAATGATAGACTAGGTAAGTGGAGGGAAACAGCGTGGTCAACTTTATAAAGTAGCATGATTAACAGTTTCTTTTAGAAAATTATAATAGATTTCTTTTCTGACCAAGGATATTGATACTCAAATTCAAAATAAGTTCAAATACCATTTTACCTAATGTTTAATACAGTTAGAAGAACATTTGAAAAAGCCACTTGTATTAATCAGATATGAAGATAACTAGGAAAGAAATGGCTTCATAGATATATTGCTTTGATTAATAAAATGTAATTAAGTGAAAGTAAATGAGATTTTTCTACTGCATATAAGTAGCAGGAGCAAAGTAAATTTAAAGGAGCAAATTAATGCTATAAGTATCTCCTCACCATATACTTAAAAAATACACAATTTGCAGAATAAGAGGCATGGAGTACATATTGATCATCTTCCCTTTTAAATTAGTCCTTAAAAATCAACTCAAAATATAATAGATTGTATTAAGCAATCTGTAGGTTACTCAGAGGTTATAATTTAGCTTTTGAGATTTTAGATGAATAGTTTTTAATCATCTATTATAAAAATTCTTTGGAAATATTACAGTAAAATAATGTCTTCAGATTTATGTAGGGTATCATCTGCCAAGAGGACAATATATTTCCCTATATCAATATTACTAAATACTTATCTTAAAAGTAATAGAAGTTTATAACCAACAAATTTTAAACTTTATATTATTAACATTAGTAGCAATTTAAAATGATTAGTCTTAAAAGAAACAAATCAAAATTTCACAAAGCTCTGCTCTACTCAGAAAAAACACGGGCTGTGTAGATTTTCACATTGTATTTGAGTGATGCTGCATTGATGAAAGTCCTACAAAATCTTGCTTTTCAAGTCGAAATACAAGAACCTGTAGCAACCATTTCACTTGGGAGCACATTATAGATACAGAAACTTGAACCCACCTCAGACCTTTTGAAACAGAAATTGCATTATATATTGGACAAACATTATTTCCCTGTTATGCATAAACCACAGTTTCTTTATCCATTCATCTACTCAGGGACTTTTCAACCTCTTCGTTATTGTGAATAATGCTCTGGTGTACAAGGGTATGCAAATATAACTTTTTGAGATCCTGTTTTCAGTATAGCCAGAAGTGGTATTGCTGGATTATATGGCAATTATATTTTTAACTTTTTGAGAATCCTCCATATTGTTTTTCATTGAAGTTGCACCATTTTACAGTCCTAGCAGTGGTGCACAAGGATTCCAGTTTATCCACATCCTCACCAAACCTACTGTTTTCTTCTTTCTTTTTTCCTTTTTTTTCTGGTGCTAAGGATTGAACCTATGGACTTCAACTTGCTAGGAAAGCTGTCTAGCACTGAGATCCCAGCCCTTTTTATTTTTATTTGAGAATTTTTGAGACAGTGCTTGATTAATTGCCCAGGCTGTTTTCCAGCTGCAATTCTACTATCTCAGCCTCCTGAGTTTCAAGGTCTCAAGAATTACAGGCATACACCACCATGCCTAGCTTTTTTTTTTTTAATAGTAACCCTCCTAATGGGAATGAGGTGATAGGTCATTGTGGTTTTGATTTGCCTTGCCATGATGATCAACAATGTTAATCACCTTTTCATATGTTGGACAAAATTATTCTAAAATGTTGATATCTAATTTTGCTATGTATTAAGAACACAAAAAATTAAACAATGACAAAAAAAACCCTAAAAAAGGGTAGTGATGCTGTTTCAACCCCAGAAATTCTGATTTTATAGGCATGCAATGCAACTTGGACACAACTTTTAAATGTTCCCAGGTGATCTTAAAAAGCAGCAAAGTTTGGGAACAACTTGGATAAGATACATAATGAATCAGCTATGGTAAGTTTTTGATACCAGAAACCCATCCCAATAAAGTCAATTACATTGATAATAATCTTCTCTTTAGGAGGGAATAATTAATTTTAGGTATATCTCTTTAAAAATGTGTTCATAAAAAGTTACACATAATTCAAAGAATTATAAATTTGGTAATGAATTTTCATCATGAAGTTTTCTCTTTAAAGGAATGGACATGAATACATTTGTAATTAAAAATTCCATTTAAATTACTGCTTTATCATGATTCAGCCTGTTTTATTTTATTTTATTTTATTTTATTTTTGCTGGTGATTGAACCTGGGGCCTCATACAATCTAAGCATAGGCTCTACCACTGAGATATATTCCCAGATCCTCAGCCCTGTTAATATAATGTTTAGTTTTTTTTAATTAATTGTATTTAAGCCAATTTTTTCTCTTATCTTTTTCTTTCTTACTTTTCCGTAGTGCTGGGGCTTAACCGAGGACTTAGAGTATGCTTAGCACATACTCTACAACTAATTGAGCAATGTACCCAGACCTCAACAAGTCTCTAAGTTATAAATATAATGTTCTGAAATTTAAAAAGCAATGCTTATTTATTTTGATTATTTAAATATTTTCTTATGCTGGAGCTAGTGGCAATTTCCAGAATTGAAATGGAAAATTACCAAGGTCACATATTGTTCTTCATTATCATGCACTTAAGCTTTTCGTCCCAATGAAAAATGAATATTTTAATCTATACTAGGAATCTTATAATAGAGTTTTATTTGGCTCAAATATTATGCCCTTAGGGCACAGGTGCCAAGTATCACTCCTCAAACCTATTTCATGTAATTTTGATAGTGGGATTTTAAGTGGCTATTTAATAAATACCAGTGGCGGTGATTAGTCTACAGTGCTTTTCCTGGGGCAATATAAGCAAGTATCATGTGCAATACTGTATTTTTTATTACACTTGACCTATCCAAAGTTAATAATTCCATATGATAATTTATATTTCACCCTGATGATCCTTTCAAAAACATATAAGTGCAGCAATAAATCTCTTTATAATTTTTGTCATAATAATGCAGCCTTTAATTTATACATATCCTTGTATAAAATATGCATTTTTTTAGAGTTGCACTCATGAGAAGGTAAATAAAAGAGAAAGAGATGTGAAATGTAGAAAAGTAGAGAATATACTCAATTACCTAAGCCATCTAATTAACTTGTCTTAATTAAATGTCTAACTGCACTAATTTTAACTAGTTAAATGGTATGCTGTGTCAACTTACAGTGTCAAGTTGATATAAATTATTTTATCACCTTCAAGGTAAAAAATATTCTTTTTATTATTCATACATTATCTCATTGTCATATAATCATCAATATATTTTTAACATTTTAAGGTGTTTCAATATGTAAGGAACTCTACAAAGATTATTGCATATTGTTAAATCTTTGCAATCTTCATAAAAATGATTTAGAAGTTATATCTTTTTTTTTGTTTTGTTTTGTTTTTTTGTGGTACTGGGGATTGAACGCAGGGGCGTTCTACCTCTGCGCTACGCCCCCAGCCCTATTTTTTATACTTTATTTTGAAACCGGGTCTCACGAAGTTGTGGAGGGCCTCGCTAAGGAGAGAGAGAGAGAGAGAGACAGGGAGAGAGAGAGAGAGAGCTGAGGCTGGCCGCGAACCCGGATCCTCCAGTCTCTGCCTCCCAAAGTACTGGGATTACAAGCGTGCGCCACCACGCCCGGCCTAGAAGTTATATCTTGATAATTTATGATATGTAAACTTTTCCTTTGTCCCATTTTTATAATATTAATAAAATATAACATGTAAATCACATTGCTATAGAAATCTCTACATTAATTTTTTCAATTAGAGGGGAAAAATAAGTAAAACAAATACTCTTTACCACACCTAAAAATATTTTACTAAAAAGCACTGAATGGAGGAGAACTGTCTGATACCAGAAGCATGAAAAGTGACATGGTGATAAAATAGCATCCTACTATTAGTTAAAGCTGACCTTCAGGCAGACCACAGAATATAAATACTCACTTAGGTATCTGAGTCTGTGTTATATCTAAAATTCCAACATTGTTGTGTAAGGACAACCATTCCAAGTTTTGCTTTCACTTTTTTGAAATTGATATAACCACCTACATGGATTTCTTAAGATGGTTATGTACCAATTAAAGACTATAAAGCATCTTGTAATAAAATGCTACACACATGCCTAATAAGGCTAATAACATTTATAATGATGCCAGCTGTTGAAATCCAACAGATATACATAATTAATGGCAGTTGAAGCTTACCTACAGCTTTTCCATCTGCTTCATTAGAATACAATTTCCAAATTAAAAAAAATATATTTTTTTGCATTAGACAGCAACGGGTTTCTTCATAACCAATCAAAAATATATGCTTGTAATCCCAGTACTTGGGAGGCGGAGACCGGAGGATCCGGGTTTGCAGCCAGCCTCAGCTACTTAGTGAGGCCCTCCGCAACTTCGTGAGACCCAGTTTCAAAATAAAGGATAAAAAACAGGGCTGGGAGTGTAGCTTGGAGGTAGAATGCCCCTGGGTTCAATCCCTGGTACCCCAAAAAGAATAATAATAATAAAAATATATGAGATTTTTTATGTAACCCTAATATATACTTAATTTCTTATTTCAAGAAAACTCCCCAAAAGAACTTTTATGCTGCACACATTTGGGAAATATCATCTCTCTGTAGAATATAATTATATCTGTATGTGTCAAGAATCAATACCTTACTAAGAAATGAATAATAACAATAGTGATTTTGTGTGTATTCATGTAGAAAACAGTATATATTGTCACCAAAGCAGCATAAAATTTTCAGCAATTTTGTGTAAGACTGTGCTAAACAGTACACATCCTTTTTCTTCAGTAATTTCCAAAACAAAGCTGTGTTGTTACTGAAATTTATAATTAAAAAAAAAACTAAGCATAACAAAGATATTAATTCAAAGATAAATTTCAAAAGTGAGAGAAAACACCCACAACTTAACAAAGGACAAAAAATACAGGGAAAGAAGGTCAAAGTTTATTGGAATTAATAAAAAGTGAAACTGGGTAAAAACTTACATTGTGAAGATTAAAATAGCCAACTATGTTGTTCAAAATGAATTGAATAAAATTCGTTATAGCATCTCAATTTCCAGTGCAGAACCATTGAGTTGGCAGAATACTGAATTTTGTCAATGCTGGGTTTTAATTTGGAGATAATAAAAAATGATGAAGTAAGTAAATGGTGGTGGAATAATGAAATTCCTCACGAATTCCTTTCCGCTATCGGGGATGTATTGTAGTAGACAGTTACTAGGACCCAGGAAGCGCATAGCCCAGGAGCTCATAACCACAATGATGTTCAACTCTATTTCTCCACAGTCCCTCAAGTTTTGTGTGTCAGAAAAGTTGACAGAAAACAAGATTTACCTTTCAGACTATAGATTAATATTTGAAAAGAACCAATCTTAATTAAATGGGAAGAGTGGCCAAATATCCACGGACACTAAATTAAAAAAAAATGTAAAGTTTTGGACAAAGCTATTCAAAAAACTAAAGCATAAAAATACTAGACATTGCCGGGCGTGGTGGCGCACGCTTGTAATCCCAGCACTTTGGGAGGCAGAGACCGGAGGATCTGGGTTCGCAGCCAGCCTCAGCTCTCTCTCTCTCTCTCTCTCTCTCTCTCTCTCTCCATCTCTACTTAGTGAGGCCCTCCGCAACTTTGTGAGACCCGGTTTCAAAATAAAGTATAAAAAATAGGGCCGGGGACGTAGCGCGGAGGTGGAACGCCCCTGCGTTCAATCCCCGGTACCGCAAAAAAAAAAAAAAAATACTAGACATTAATAATACAGATATACCCATCTAAAAGAATGAAGGAAAACAATGGAGGATGTAGAGAAATAAGTGTCTCAAAAAAATAACAACAGGTAATTAACATATCACAGCATAACAGATTATATAGATAAGAGTACAACAACCTTAAAAAAGACAATGAAATGAGAGCTCAAAATACAGATAAAACAGACAGAACATAAACAGAATTAGGGAAAAGTGTGATTGCACATTTGAAGAAAGCAATTCATAAAAATAATGTAATGTATACATAAGAAATATTCAGAGCCATTGATAGTCAAAGAGTAGAACCCCGGCATGGGGGAAAATTGAAATAATTATACTGAATCCGAGAAAAAAGGACAGAGAGTAAAATATTTAAACATACGGCAATAATTGTGAATGACAAAGATTATCTAACACAGAAATACCTTTTTCAACTTAAAATAACTGAAAAAAGAGGACAGAAAGTGTTCAGAGTTAAAACACAAAACAGTGTAAGTTTTTCTAATAAAAAATGAATAAGACTTTCAGATTAAAAGGGCACAGCATACAAATGGAGAAAACATTAAAATGATTACCATCAACAAGTAATCAGTTTTAGTTATTAACCTTTTAGCATAAAGGAAAAATTGTTCAGACAATGTATATGAAAAAAAAGTAACCAATGAGGAAATCGTAAGGCTAGCCATCTCTCCATCAATGCTATGGTAAAAAAAAAAAAATGTAGATGTTGGGTTTGTGGGCTATTTTCAGGATTCTGAATTTTTACTTTCTGAATATCTTGTTCTATTTATTTAAAAGAATCAGTTATTTTTATAATTATTATAAGCTCATTGGTCTTTAAGACTTACTTGAATGCTTAAAATTCTGATTTCAGAAATCAACACCATTTAATAATTTTTGTGTCCTACTACAAATATTCTCTTAATCTGAGAACACTGTTAGATACATAACCTGCATTCATCTGCTTTCTTTTATACATTTAGAAGATGCTATGTCTGACTTTTATGTTCTAGATAGTGAAGGGGAGGAAAATATAATTTATTTTTACCTTTTAAATTCTGAGGTGGGATAGATTTCTGTTAATAAAAGTCAGATTTCACAAGAGAAAAACACAAGGAAGCTTATTAAATATGCAAAATACACCATACAGTAGAAGTTGATCTCAGGAGCTTAGGAAACTTTTAAAATAGTATTTTAACAAAGAGCAATAAATCTTAGATTGACAAGAAAAAGGAGCAAGAAGTTTCAGACTTCATATGTGGAAAAAGTGTGGAAAGGTAGTCAAGTCTGCTCCTAGATTCCTCTGGCCTCTGCTGGTACCATCTCTGGGCTATTAAGTGGTTGTCTCCACCAAGGGAGGACTTATGTCTCTAACTTTAAGTGGAAATAAGTAGGAAAAGTAATTTTTTCTAACCTGTGCCAATCTCCGTCTTGCCATCCAGCTATACCATCTACCCACAGCCAATTTATATATCTCTCATGGTTTTCAAGACTACAATCAGTCTTCATACAGGAAGCATACATTTGATGATAATGTTCTCCACACCTTTAATAGCTTCTGTTGTTCCTAGGCTTAAGGAAAATCATTTAACATGAGCTATAAGGCCATACTTAATCTGTTCTTAACCTTGCTTTCCAGCCTTATTTCAGTCTTTCTTTAGTGGTTTCAAATCAATCTTAAATAGCTTCTTTGCTTCCTCTGCCCAAATACTAGTTTCTCCATAATATGTGCAATTGAATGAATAAAGAAAATGATTTAATACTAGCTAGTTAATACCCAGGTGTAAATTATTTCGGTGGTATTGTTTCTAACCCTAAACTCTGGGAACATTATATATTTTAAACTAGAGATCATAGCTTATTTTTTTGCTTCAATGAACTAGTAAGATACCTGAATAGTCATAGGTACTCAAAGACTATTTGATAAACTAAAATATTTTATACATCTTTTCAACATCTTCACACATTGACCCTCATACACAAAAACTGGATTGTAAATGTTACTTTTAAAATAAAAAAACAAAATGCCCACTTGTAAATTTACTAAAGAGTTGGTCTTATTATAAATCTTAGCATTCATATGTCATAAAAATAAAGAAAAATATAAATTAGTTTGCATTCTCATTCAGTTATGATATATCTTCATATTTAAAATCACTTATGTACTCAGTGCATAAAGTAATACTAGCATATAACAGCATAATAAATGCACAGTAATTACCTTTGAAAGAAAAATAAGAGAATGAACAAACTAGACCAAAAGATGGATCTGTCTAGCTCCTGAATCATTTAATCTGTGTTTATCTCTCTGTGTGTGTATGTGTGTGTGTACATGTGTGTGTTTTGTTTGTTCACAACATAACAGAATACTTCTTCCTAAACCAGTACCCATGTCTCTAGTATTTCAGTTCTTCTTAGTGTCTGACTCTGGCCCATACTTGGGAAGTCAGAAATTTTATTTATTGTGCCATTGTATTCTATTCCTATTATTTTGGAGGTTTTGTAAGTGAGAGTCTTCAAATGTGACATATTCATGTGCATCTCTACATTGTCTGGATGAGAAACTGAAACACACTTAATGGACAGGCTTTTAACAAACATCACTTGGGTGATACCATGGCCAGTGTAAACCACAAATCTCTAGGCTGCTAGTCCACCTAAAGTCACATGACATTTTTTCCCAAAATATGACAATAAATAAATTTACACTTGACTTAATAACTTTCTTAGTAGTTACATAAAACAGAATAGGTCAGCATAGTGATTAAGAGTGAATCCTAAAGCCAGATGCTTGGGTTCACTTCTGTCTGCTCTACTTAATTTAGACAAGTTACTAACCTCTCCATGTCTATGCTCCCCAATACACAAAATGGCTATAAAAGTAATAATAATAATAACAATAACAATAATATTCTTTAAATCATTTTTTGGCATTGAATTAAGTGAAACATTATTTGTAAAAGTGCTTACAACAGTGTCTGGCACATAAAAATGACATATAGGTGTTTGTTATATAACTAGATATGTGTAGCAATTTATTTCCATTTTTAATGCTTCTGGTTGCAAGAATGATTAGGAGAATAGTACATGTCTCTTCTTTCCTACATTTGAGATCCCAGAAAAAAATAATAAAAGAAAGGAAAAAATAACAAGGTTCAATCTCATAATTTATATACTTACTTACACCTCATAATATTTTTTCATAAAAAGATAAGAGTCCTTACCTATGCTTTCATCAGAATTTATGTTTACCTAACTTGTTTATGAAAAATTAACAGAATTTATAAATTTTGGGGGGTATTTCCCACTAGAAAATATCACTATTTACTTTTGTATGGTCCTGGGAATAAAACCCCTTGTCACACACATGCTAGGCAACCAATTTACCACAGAACCACATCTCTAGCCCTTTTTAGTTTTTATTGTGAGACAGAATCTGCCCTTGAACTGGTGATCTTCCTGCCTTAGCTTCCCAAGTAGCTGCCAACTCACCCAGCCACTATTTACTATTTTGGAGATAAAAAAGTGGAGATCTTTGATGAGAGAAAAATACCTTTGGGTAAGTGAAGGTGCACATCTATTTCTTGGAAGCCACACATTCGACAGTATATACAACTGCAGCTAGGAAATACAGCGGAAACTTTTTTGAGGTGACAAACTTCTCAATGACTTTCCAGCATCTCATATATTCTGAATTTTGGTAAAGTAGGATATTGTGGAAGATCTCTGGTTCTTTTGCTTTGAACATGACAAACTCTTCCTCTGTTAACACAGATTTTCACTGTGTGAACAGTTTCCTTTCACACTCAAATTCCATAAATATGTAAGTAACTGTTGGTAAAAGACCAGGAAGAGATGGAAAACCACTATGAGGTTTCCATCCTTGTTGTGAAGTATGAGCATCTTCAGGCAGGTTATGAGGGACTGATAGATGAACTTAGAGAAATAAGACTCAAGAGAACTCTCTAAATGAATGGGTGGAGAATGTGCTATTAGGCAAAAGGAAAATTAGCAAAAATTTTAGTTTTGTAGCTTTTGCTATTAATTAAGGTAAAAACTGGATGTTCAGAAGATGCATTCTCATTCAGGTTAAACAAAGAAACAAAACAAAAATTCCTGTCACTGGAGGAGCCTTCTGCTGTTCCACAGCCACCTGGGGAGCTGGCATGTTAATCAAGAAAATTAATTAAGATACAGATTAGTCTAAGAAGTAGATAAGAAGGAAGACCATAAAATCCCAATAATGTTTTAGTAAGAAACTAGGATTTTTTACAGCACAACCCTAGTAAATCATTAATATAAAACATAGATTCTTAGAATTAACCATGGGGTATAGTGGAGAATTGCTATTTCTAGAAAATGTTGATCAGAAAAAAATTCTTTAAATTGACATATAATCCTGAGTAAACATGTATGGGAAGATATCTGCAGCTAATGATTATTAACTTGCTATAGTTTGTGAATGAGGGCTTTTATCAGAATTACCTGAAAAAGTTAACTGCCCACAAACTGGCTTTATGATGACATGAGAGGACACATTTAATTGACTGTCATTGGCAAAAACTATCATCTATGTTGTAGGATCAACAATGAACTCTATGATCTTCTAAGACTTAAATAATCTCATTATTGGGGTCAATTGAATATTTTGGAGGCAGTTACTTATTTTTCATTCAGGTAGGCTCAAGATATAAAAAAGAATGCTAGTTATGCAAAAGACAGTGTAATGGGAAGGAAAATAAAACAAGAAAGAAAATTTCAAGAGGAAACTAGCACAACTGAGTTGAATGCTTTAGATGGTTTTCAAAAAGTGGGATAAAAACAAATTAACTTGTTGACCTGTCCATTAAGGATTTTTTTTTTTTTTTGCGGTACCAGGGATTGAACCCAGGGGTGTTCTACCTCCACACTACACCCCCAGCCCTATTTTTTTATCCTTTATTTTGAAACCGGGTCTCACGAAGTTGCGGAGGGCCTCACTAAGTAGAGAAAGAGAGAGAGAGACAGGGAGAAAGTGAGAGAGAGAGAGCCGAGGCTGGCCACGAACCCAGATCCTCTGGTCTCCGCCTCCCAAAATACTGGGTTTACAAGCCTGCGCCACCACACCCAGCTCCATTAAAGATTTCATAGCTCATTATCAACATGCGGTAGGATGTGGACGTAAGAGATTTGCTGCATTCACCTCTTAAATGGCCATACCAAATAATCTCTTTTTATCTTAGCTTAAAGGAATTCAAATTTTTAAAAATCTTAAAACAGAAATAAAAGTCCTAAATTTGCTTGTCCAACCCTTGGTGAGGCATCTTATAACATATACAATGAAATGTATAACTTGTACAGGGGGTTGTATGCAGAATCACTAGACTCAGGATTTTAATATATGGTGACTTTTCTGGTGGAAACAGACAGCAGCTTCTAACAGGCCTGAAGGCAGAGCATGTGGAGCATATGGAGAGATGTGGTAGAGGGAATTGAGGTGAAGTTTGAGTAACAAAATGGAAAGCAAGTCTTGAGAGATTTGTCTGTAGTCATACAGACTTTACCTGAGTGCATAATTTCGGTGGATATTGTGTATAAATGGGGCATATTTCCTTTAGCATTTCTGCAGACAAATATCTTCTCTTTGACTAGCTAATAATCCAGTGTTCCTCTCTATCAAACATTAAGCAATACAGTGTACCAGGAGGGTATTGGGAGATGACTGCTATGATGAAGAGAACAGTTGTAGGGGTATTTTTAAATCCCCCTAAAGTCCTTTTTATCAGCCCTGTATGACCAGTATGCAAAACAGATGGCTCCTGGAGTTTAGCAATAGACTAACAGGATTAAGCAAGGTGGCTCCTTCCATGGACTCAGCTCTTAATACAGGGTAGGCGACCTCAGAAGTGCAAGAGCCAAGAGGCACAGCAAGTCACAGGCAATGCTTTCTTTTTTATGCAAATCTGGAGTCCATCCAGGTAGGAAGCTAGGCTTGCCAGATTTATGAAATAAAACCCAGGCTCCCAGTTAAATTTGAATCTCTGATTAAAAATGTATGGTATTTTAGCACAATTATGTTCCAGAGATTGCATGGGACAAATAATGAATTTTATCTGTTAATCCTATGTGACCTCTTTGTAGATTAGAATTTAGAACACCATTAGTGTTTTGCTATGGGCATTCTGGAATTGCCATAATCTAGTGAGTCAGGACATGGACTTGGTGACTTATGTTCAAAGTGTGTGTCCTATTCTATTTATCTTGTTATAAAAAACAAAAAAATCTGAGCCCAAGTATGTTGTAAGGAGGCATATTTTTATTCATTGGATGGCCATATCTGGTGAGGACATCATGATGCATAATAACATGGCAGATGGCATCAGATGATAGAAGAATGTGCAAGAATGGTAAGTGGGCATGTGCAGAGTAGCACAAAACATCAGGGGTAATCTTGCTTTATAACAACTGCTCTCCTGGTAACTAATTCAGTCCTTCTCGACCCAGCTCACTCCCAGGAAACTTAACCCAGGATCTCAATAAAGACAATCTGTTCATGAGGACAGTGGCTGCGTGACCCAATCACCTCCCAGAGGCCCCACATCCTGACACTGCCAAACTGAGGAATTAAACCTTAGAATGAGTTTTGGTGGAGAGAAGTTATATCTAAACCATAGCAATGCACTACCTTGTTAATATTGTCTTTTTTCCTCTGAAAGAAAAGCATAAGAAGAATTAGGAACTGTAGTCACCCATATTACAAATAAAGACTGACTTATAAATTCAACTACAATTGAAGTCATAGTCTATTTTGTGCCCTTCATGGGAGTCCTGCATTCAAAGCCTGTCTGTGCAGCTGTTTGTCATAGTCCATTAAATGGACACTCGTTATATTGTCATGGGATGTTAGTATAAGCTACCCTCACAGTGAATCCAGGGGTCAGATGTACTGATTATGTCTTGGGTTATGCAAGAGATATTGATAAAGAAGCCCAGAAAAGATTAGTCATAAATGGAGGTGGTATGTTCCTGGTAAACAGAGAAAGTTTGAAGCAATCCACCTTGCTCATAAGCAGATTAATCCACTGCCCATTGGAATGACTGCAGAGCATTCCGAGGACTGTCCTGCCCCATTGCTGCATAAATTTAAAAATATATTATTCTTTCCAACTAAAATAAAACAAATTCCTGTTTCCCCAATTGAGGTTTACATTTTTGGTTGAATATCATCTGCAATACACCCTATGGATGGTAAAATCTTATAGGCAGAGGTCAGAGTAAGAGGTGTTTTTTGGGGTTGTTGTTGCTACTGCTGCTGTTGTTTGTTTGTTTGTTTAGTAGAAAAGAAGTTAGGTTAACCAGGAATTGAGGTTCAGGCCTATAATCCCAGTACTTGGAAGGATTGCAGGAGGACCATAAGTTTGAGGCCAGCCTCAGGAACTCAGTGAGGTCCCTCAGCAATTTAACAAGACCCTGTTTCAAAATAAAAAAAAAGGGCTGAGGATGTAGCTGAGAGATAGAATGCCCCTGGGTTCAATCCCAGGACCAAAAAAAAAAAAAAAAGTTAAGCTTAGGGCATTGCTTGAATATTTACAGATTCTTGGTCAAAAACTAGTGACTTTGCTATATAGACAAACAGATTGCAGATAATTAGAAAATAAAAACTAATTCCTTTGGAATTCTCAGCAATGAAAACTTTTCTAGGAATTTACAGGAAAAATTAAAATGATTCATGTAGGCAATAGGTGTGTGTGTACATATAATCACACAATATACAAATAAAAGTCAGTTGCCAGCTCAGAAAGGAATTGGGCTGTTAAGGCATGGTTCTTTGTCAGACTTCAAAAGCGTATCCCCTTTGTATATAATACAGAAATAAATGCAGGTACTCATACCATGGACTGATGGACAGAGAGGACACACATTTCATACATTTTCCTTGCACTCTATGAAAATGCTGTTAGAAGAAAAAAGCTGTACCCATATTTAAGAGACGAGAACTCAATTGAAAATAGCATTGGGAAAAATTCTCCAGTCAGAAGCTTTACTGTATCTAGCAAGTGGATTATTTTGGACAAATGCCAGTAGCCACAGGGCGCAACAAATTGTTGTTAACTGGAATTTTCACTTATTCCACTTTATGCTTTGCTTATCTTGTAACAGAAGCAGCTTTGGACAATACAATTAAAAGTTTGAGAGAGAAAATTCTTTATCACTTTAGACTGCATGAATATATTTCTTCTAATCATATTATACACATTGTTGCTACCGACGTATAAAAAAAGGCAAGGAAGCAGTACAAGGACATATAACATTCCTACCACACCCTGGGAGCATTGGTCTCATTTAAAATTAAAATGGGTAATTGAAGCACCTGTTATTCAAAATATGTGATGAAACTGCTTAAAATGTGGATTAATTTTTTAAATGACTGTGTCCTCAAGTTGCACATGGTTTTAAAGATCAGACATGAGAATAAAGAATGGGGTGGACAAAAGTACAGTTTTCTATCCCACCTTTCTAATTTTTTCTTTGATTTTGACAGGTGTGTATCTATGTATATCCAAAGAAGATGATATAAATGCAGAAGTTAAATTCTCTGTGTGATCATATTTGACAGTCCATGCTCCCAAATGTACCTCTGAGTGTATGATCTCCCCTGTAGCCAAATTTTGACTATGATTACAACTCTATCACTACTTACACAGACAGTCCTGTGATTTTTTTTAAACCAGTCAAAGCCTTTGGCATCCATCTCACATGGGTGTGATGAAAAGTGTTGGATAGTTTCTGAAATGTCTGCCCTACAGGTAGGGGAGTAGAACTAAGTGAACATGAGTAAGTAGGGAAGGATGTGGGTCACAGAGAAATACCTGGAAGCCAGAGAGACTGAAATTGAAGGGAGTACGCATATGTGGGCTAGAGTCCCAGGGATCAAGTCAACCATACCGTTTTCTTGGGAGTACCTTACATCTGGAGAGTGATTCTCTCCAGTGCTGTTTCAGATCTGGTCTTAATGGCAGATACTACAAAAAAAAAAAAAAAACCTGTGAAGACCTGTGCTCACCACAGAAGAGATATTGGAATTATTATTATTATTATTATTATTATTATTATTTTACTGGTTTTTGATTTGTACCCAAGGACTGCACTTGGATAATCTAGGAGGAAAAGGATATTTTAACTCCTCATGATTCAACTTCCTGGTAGCAAAAATCAATTATCAACTTATACTTTACATACAATATTATAATTCTAATTTGTTTTCAAATAAACTGGGAGAAGTATTATCAGTGAGCCATTCAGAGTGAAGAATTCTGACCATCAGAATCCCTGTTCTCTGTAGGGCCACAGTCCATGATGAAATCCTTGTATAGTGGGAAAACGGTTGTTGCCGTGTGACTAAAGACAAAGGTAGATTTACTACTCTGAGGATAGTAGAAGTGGATATAAATGGAAAGTATTTAATATGTGAAAATTAATCAAGGATATTGCTAAAAGATACCATTTCAGATGCTATTTGGTTTGTGTTTATTACCAAAGTCATCCCTATTAAGATCATCCAAAGAAGTTTATAGAATACTCACCTGGGATGGAAATACATGTGATGCAAGAACACATCCTACAAACAGTCTGGGAATACAGAATATTTTTCATTCACCAATCCCATTGATATTTAATGTCAGCATCAAGTGCAGCGGCTGGATAGCATTGGCTTGTCACACCAGCAGTATGTTGTACTATGTTCTCAGAGAATTCTAGGAGCTGATGTAAAGGGTCTGAGTCAGTCTATAATAATGTTCTTGAAGACGCTTAATGTGTATGAAAAAGACCTGCTAATCCCTGTAAAGATTTTTTCAGGAAGCATCTCCCCAAAAAAGTGGGTGTATTCAACTTTGGAGGAAAGTAAAGTCATAAGTAATTGGAATAAGAAAGTAATTCCTCTAGTGCAGCAGTGTTGAGAACTATCTTAAACCCTAATCCAGAAAGGACTAATGGATGTTTTAATCATTATGCAACATGATGTGTTTTAAAATCAGTGGTGTGGGTTTTCTAGAGGGCCAAGTTAGAGACTTACACGTATGGAAACCTTATTGGCCATAATGTTATAGCATAAGTTAGGACAGCTTCCCATTTACCTGATGAATTGATCATCATTATTAACAGTCTAGAGAACATATTGGACAAAGTAAATTTTTTTCTTCTTCATGTTGTAACTCTCTGGGATAGGACAGATAAAGGAACAAAATTATAGAGTCCTCATGGGAACTGGATGGACTATGTCACATAATGATTTTCAGAAGCTAATTCATTATTACGTAATGACCAAGAAGGTCTTAATATTCCCTTCTATCTGTCTAAACTTTACAGTTTTCTTTCTCACCTAATCTACCTTTCTTAGAGCACTTACCTCAGAAAACTTGAAATTTTAAATTATTTCTCTTCCTTTTGATATGTAAATATGCCTTCCTGAAGTGAAATGTAATAATCAGGAAATATAGTGTCCCAGTCTCTGTTGGAGGTTAGGAGCCTCAGAACCAAAAAGCAAATGCACATGACCTATGTATTTTGAGCAAAGACTCTGCCAAAATTCTCCATTACTTTCCCATTAGCTTAGTTTAGAGTTTAAAAATCCTCATGCCTTTTGTTTTGGCAGAGTTGAGTTCAATCTCTCTTCTATTGCAGGAGTCTTGAATAAAGTCTTGCTATTTATATCCCATCTATTTTAATTTCTCTTTAATATCAACAATATTACCATAAACTTATTTGTATAAAACACATATTTATTAGCTCTGTGGAATTAACAACATGAGGGCACTGTGTATCTTAAGGTATCAGAATTACCACTAATTAGCTAGTTTTCCTTTGGGCTATTAGGATGTGTTACTAGAGGTGGGCATGGTGGCACATGCATGTAATCCAAATATTTGGGAGGCTGAGATAGGAGGATCACATGTTTGAGGCCAGCCTCAGCAATAGTGAGATCTAGTTTCAACATTAAAAAAATTAAAATTAAAAAGGGCTGGGGTTCTAACTCATTGGTAGAATGTCCCTAGCTTCAATCCCCAGTACCAAAATAAATGAAAAAAAAATAGTCATTTTTCATAAGGTAACACATTTCTTTAACCTGATGGAGCTGACTAAACTATATGTGGCTCACTATTGCTTCATACTATTTTGCTGCACTTCCTGTACTGATCACCATCTGAAATGTTACATGTTAATTTGCATCCTTTTCTACTTATCTTTGTCCAATCATATATAGGCTCCATGAGTAGTAGGGTTTTGCACTTTTTGTACATATGCATATTCCCATAAACTAGAAAAGCATAAGTCATATTTTCTGACCTAAAATATTTTCAATGGATGAATGAATGGTTGTTATCATACTGGGATGTTTTGTCACTTATAGTTTCACAATATATATGTAAATGAAATTCTTAATAAAAATGTTCATTATTCATTAATTTTGTAACTTATCATTAGGTTTTTTTTTCCACTGCTGAGAAATCTGGAGAAAATTACCCTTGATATTCTACTTCATTAATCTCTGGGGGAAAAATCCATCTTTTCAGTGTCTGCTAAAGGAGGTATAGCTAAAATATATTTGCATAGAATTAATGTTTCCTTGGGGCATACAGTTCTAGAGCTTTCAATCATTTCCTCATCCTTGCTCTCAGTCTTTTTAGGCATTTGGTAATTTCTGAAGCATTTTTCTCAGTCCGAGAATTCTTACTTGGATAGAGTACTTTTCTTCATGCTCTTTAGAAATCAATTTTACTTTTCTGCTTTAGCTTCATAGTTTTATCTATTTTAGTGAATGATGGTTGATTCGTCCCATTAAAACCTTCTCAAAGCTAGAAACCTTGCAGTTCAAAGCCCTGGATAATAATTTGACAACATTTTTTTTAAGTCTGTCAAAAATCTTGAAATACTAGTATACTCAAGTATTAGCATCCTACTACTCTGTCATTTTGCTTGCTCTTACTACCTCTCTATATGCCCAGAGTTTCTTGAATTGCAATTGAATACTTTTTTGTGATAGGATTTTCTCTGGTGTGTGTGTGTGTGTGTGTGTGTGTGTGTGTGTGTGAGAGAGAGAGAGAGAGAGAGAGAGAGAGAGAGAGAGAGACTTCAAAAATACAAGGGAAAATATATATCCCCTTGGTATTATAAGAGAGATTTGTGATATTATATTATAAGATATTATATTATATGTGATATTATATTATAAGAGAGATTTGTGATAGGATTTTCTCTGGTGTGTGTGTGTGTGTGTGTGT
>PVJS01036763.1:0-20281 GCA_004027185.1 Glis glis | reverse complement strand
GTACCGCAAAAAAAAAAAAAAATGGCCATTCTCCCAAAAGTGCTCTACAGATTCAATGCAATACCCATTAAATTACCAAAGTCATTCTTCACTGACATAGAAAAATCTGTCCGTAAATTCATCTGGGACAGCAAAAAACCCAGAATAGCCAAAGTAGTTCTCAGCAACAAGAACCATGCAGGAGGCATCACAATCCCCAGTAAAAATGAAACTTACTATTCTGTATAATTAATAAACACTAATTAAAAAAAGAAGTTTCAGAAGTTTTGTATAAAGAGAAATGTTAATTTGTGTGACATTTCATGTTAAATGACCGTCTTGTTCAGCTTAACTGCATGTCTTATAATCCATCCGATGTGTGTTTTGGAGAGCACTTCTTATTCAATACTTTGTTTGAGTTTATAAAACATGAAGGACACAAGGCAGGTCAATGCTGCTGAAAAGTCATGTAAAAGACGACTGAAAAGGATGTCCATTTGATTTAGTATCTTGGAGCAAACAGGATAGACCTGTTCCTACTGGGCGACAGGCGCAGCAGCCTCTCCAAGATCTCTTCACTGTCAGTGCGTGGATCTGTTCAGCTCATCCAGTGATTAAAGAAGAACCCGCTGAGTTTCCCATGGCAGCTCAGGACAGAAGACTCTAACTGAAGTTGGCAAAGAGAGAGACTGATCCGGTTTGGCTAACAGCACAGAGGCTGCAAGTGCAGGAGGCACAGCGTCGCCATCTGCTGGCCAGCCAGAGACCTGCGCTGCCTCCCACAGCCGCACTGCAGCCTGCGGCTACAGTCGTAGCCCTCTCTTCAGGCTTCCTTTCTTCCTCTGCGCAGTGAGGGTCCTGTGGGCAGAAGTTGTGTGTGTGTGTGTGTGTGTGTGTGTGTGTGTGTGTGTGTCTGTGTGTGTGTGTCTGTGTGTGTACATGCATATAAGTATAATTTGCAACTATTAACTGGGTAGTCTCAGTACAGTACAGAACTGATACACATTATGATTCCTTGTAAAGATAGAAAATTCTGTTATTTTTAAAAATTTGAGAAATGTAGCAATGGCTATTGAATTTAATATTCATTTTGTTGGTTTTCATTCACAAGTGGGACCTATTTCTACACAGCTTCCAATGAAAACTTTTTTTTTTTTTGCAGTACTGGGGATTGAACCCAGGAGCATTCTACTCCGAGCTACACCCCCAGCCCTATTTTTTATTCTTTATTTTGAAACAGAGTCTCATTAAGTTGCAGAGGGCCTCACTAAGTAGCTGAGGGTGGCCATGAACCTGTGATCCTCCTGTCTCAGCCTCCCAAGTACTGGGACCAATGAAAACTTTTAAAACTGGAAATGAGT
This sequence comes from Glis glis, assembly GCA_004027185.1. Lineage (NCBI taxonomy): Eukaryota > Metazoa > Chordata > Mammalia > Rodentia > Gliridae > Glis > Glis glis. The sequence goes on along the minus strand of PVJS01036763.1, from coordinate 18,941 downwards.
GAGATCACTTTACTCCACTGCTCAGAATCCCCATCGTCTTCCCATTACTCCTAGAAACTAGCCCAACTGCTTACAGCATGAACTTCTCCTAGTGCAACCTCAGGTCCTAGACAGCTCCCTCTTCCACTGGCCTTTTTACTGTTCCCTGAACATGTCAAGTTCATTTCCATCTCATGACCTTTGCAATTGTTATTCCCTCTAATTAAAACACTTTTCTCCTACATCTTTGTAAGGCTTGTTCTCCCCCAAATTGTTCTCTGGTCTTGCTTTATTTTCTTTCATAGCACATAGTGCCTGTAATTTTATTACATGTTTGGTTACTTACTTGATGATTGTCTGTCTCTCTGAATAGAATACAAGCTCTCTGAGGACAGGTATTTTGTCGGCTTGCTTTCTAGTGTGTCCTGAAGGCCCAGGGTCGAGTCTAGTACAAGCAGGAATTAAATGAACACGTGGCAGATAGTGAATAAAGGAATGGTAAAACGCTGGCTGTGTGGCATGCCAAAGACCCTGCTCGGGCTGTTTCATGCCAAACTTTATTTTGTTCATTTTAGTTTGGTTTTTAATTTAAAAATTTTTCACCTAAGAACAACCCAAAAACATTGTGGGAATAAAACAAAATCCACTCACATTGTGATTTTGGAGACACATTATACCAGGGACAAAAGAAATCACTTCATATCGCTGGATAGTCATTGGTTATATTTTTACGAGTCTTTTATCGTTCTCTCAATTGAACATTTTGTCATGGAGAAGGGGGAAGAGATGTCTCTGGAGGAAGGTTCTGAGGAGTCCCGCAGAGAGGCAGGAGCGTGACCCAGGACCAGCGGGCTCCTTGGCTTCCCACAGAACACATTTATAATCCAAACACTGTCTCTAGTCAATCAAATGTCATCATGATATATCTAAAATTACTGATTATTATAGATTATTTTTTAAAAAAAGAGATGCAGGCCGGGCATGGTGGCGCACACTTGTAATCCCAGTACTTTGGGAGGCAGAGACCGGAGGATCCAGGTTCGTGGCCAGCCTCAGCTCTCTCTCTCTCTCGCTCTCTCTCTCTCTCTACATAGTGAGGCCCTCCGCAACTTCATGAGACCCGGTTTCAAAATAAAGTATAAAAAATAGGGCCGGGGGTGTAGCGCGGAGGTAGAACGCCCCTGCGTTCAATCCCCGGTACCGCAAAAAAAATAAAAATAAAAAATAAAAATAAAAAAGAGATGCAATCAATCAGGGAAAATATATAGAATAGAAAAAGCATGACAACAGAGATGGATGGAGTCCTGGAAAATGCCAACTGGTAAAGGACGAGAGCAAAAAGAGGTTGTGATGACAAAAACAGAGGCGAAAGATGAAGGGGAGTGGTGTCAGAGGAACCAGTGGTGAAATATGTCAAGGAATTGGGAAGGACCAAATGTTAGATGGAACAGCCCAAGAAAGTCCTCCAAGTACAAGAAAATATCCCTGAGATTTGATAAGAGCAAGATGGCCTTTCTAGAAATTTTTTCAGGGTACTGATAAAGAAAGAAGCACTACGACATTATACAGAAGCGTGGGTGAGAACGGAGGAAGTGGGAACACCAAGAGCATGTCAGTTTTTGTCTGATAAGGTAGTGAGAAGCCAGGCGTGGTGGCGCACGCTTGTAATCCCAGTACTTTGGGAGGCGGAGACCGGAGGATCCGGGTTCGTGGCCAGCCTCAGCTCGCTCTCTCTCTCTCTCTCTCTCTCTCTCTCTCCCTGTCTCTCTCTCTCTACTTAGTGAGGCCCTCCGCAACTTCGTTAGACCCAGTTTCAAAATAAAGTATAAAAAATAGGGCCGGGGGTGTAGCGCGGAGGTAGAACGCCCCTGGGTTCAATCCCCGGTACCGCAAAAAAAAAAAAAAAAAAAGGTAGTGAGAGATAAGGATGTGTTACAGGGGTGTTAAAAAAAAAAAACAGGTCAAAGTCTGAGGGGGAAACTCCAGATGAAAAGGGGAGGTAAAAGGCCTAAAGGAGAGTAGATCCCCTAGGGGAGAATGATCTCAAGATACCAAGGAGGAAGGCCCCATGATGTGTTAGAGATAAAAAAACAAGGTGGGGGGGGGTCAAGAAAATAAATTTGACTGCATAAAAAAGGTAAAAAATTCAGTACTTGGGAGGCTGAGACAGGAGGATAGCAGGTTCTCAGCCAGCCTCAGGAACTTAGTGAGGCCCTCTGCAACTTAGAGAGACCTTGTTTCAAAATAAAAAATAAAATAGGGCTGGGGGTATAGCTCAGAAGTAAAATGTCCTTGAGTTCAATCTCCACTACCAAAGGGGGGGGGGAAGGGAAGATTTGCAAAGGAACAAAAAACGAACTCAAAAATTCAATTATTATCTGGAAAACATATATTTAGAAAACTATAAAGACAGATCAAAAACCCAACAGAGAAAAGTCAGGAACTTCAATAATACTTAAAGGCATGTTCATTAAACGATGAATCTCTTTCATATTGATACAAATTTAAAAGATCAATAACATCACTGTGAAAAGAATCAAGTATGGGATTATTCACACCTACTTTGTAGGTGGCAATTTGACAATACTCTCCAAACTTAATATATGCCAAAACAAATTGGAAAAGGAAAAACTAAGTTGGAAAACTTATTCTACCTGACTTCAAAACTTACAAAGCTTGCTGGGCATGGTGGCACATGCCTGTAATCCCAATACTTGGGAAGCTGAGACAGGAAGACTGAAGGTTCAAGACCAGTCTCAGCAATCTAGCAAGACTCTCAGCAACCTAGTGAGATCCTGAGCTCAATCCCCAGTAATACACACACACACACACACACACACACACACACACACACACACACTTATAAATCTTTCATAACCAAGGCAATGTATTATTGGTGTCAAAATAGACAAATAGATCAACGAAACAGAATAGAGAGTCCAGAAATAGATCCACTCACACTGATGTTTAACACTTGGTGTCAGAGGTGGCAGTGGTGGGAAGAGATGCCATGTGGAGTTTGTGACAAACCCCAGTGTGTGTGTGTGTGTGTGTGTGTGTGTGTGTGTGTGTGTGTGTGGCGGGGGGGCGTCACAACAGGCTCCAGGGATTATGGAGCAGAGAATGGCCATCTGCAGTGGGAAATTATATGTGCTATGGTTTGAATGTCCCCTTCAAAACTCGTGTTGAAACTTAACAGCTACTGTGTTGAGAGGTGGGAGTTCTAAGAGATGAAGGGAAGACATAAGCAAGCATGTGGCACTCACCATTATATCAGCACCCCCCCCATCTCCTACCTATAGCCGTACAATGGATTCTGACAATTAACTATAGGAGGAAGACTCTAGAGCTGCACTTATGCATGGGTTGATTTGGTATGTGAGTGTAAGCTGAAAAAGGCAACAGCCTCACTCAGGGGTGGCTCTGAAAGACAGGGATGAGGGTGAAATCCTCCTAATACACAGAGCTTTAGGCGGTAGACCTGAACATCCACTTTGTGCAGAAAGAGAAGAGGCCCAAGATTTGAATGTATATATAGTAGGTTCATGAACAGTGATAAATAGGTTACCTCTGGTCGGAAACCTAGAAGGAAAAAGAATGAAAGAACAGAAGCAAGGAGATCTGTATGTGGAGGGACATATAGGACACAAAATGTGAAGACTTTTCATGTGTTAACACTCGCCAGAGAACATCTACTGTGGTGTTAATCTACTGTGGGATTACAGGCGTGGTAGTGCAAGCCTATAATCCCAGTATTTGGGAGGCTGAGACAGGAGGATCACAAGTTCCTGGCCAGCCTCAGCAACTTAGCAAGGACCTCTGCAACTTAGTGAGGTCCTGTTTCAAAAATAAATAGGGCTGGGGGTGTAACCCAGAGGTAGAATGCCTGTAAATTCAATCACAGTACCACAAAAACAAAAACAAAAACAAAACACAAAACAATCAAGTAGACTAAATGACCCAGCTGGTGAATGTCGTCTGCACTCTGCCATCAGCCATCGCAGTGCTGGCACCATGGACACAAGAAAAAAGTTGCCACAGTGGCAGAGCTAGAAGCTATTTGCGAGCCTAGAAACATGGACTTCCACCTACCAAGGACCGATAGGCTACTGTGGCTGCTGAATATCTAATCTGCCAACAGCCAATGAGAGCTGAGCTCTTGATATGACATCGTTCCTCTGGAAGACCAATCAACCACTTGGTTGCAAGTTGACCATAGTAGGCCCTCCCTACCCTGAAAGGGCCAGCAAATTGCTTTCACTAAAAGGGACAGATAATTCAGGTGTTGATTTGTCTTGCTTGCCGACAGGGCTGCAGCTGAAATTTTCATTTAAGGGCAACCGCTAGCATAGGATCTCACAGAAACTTGCATAAACCAGGAACCTACTTCACAGGACAGGACATATAGGAATGGGTCATGTACTTTGGGATCCAGAAGCTGCTGAGTGTTAGAAGAGCCTCCTGAAAGCACATCTAGGGCTCAGAGGCAATCCTCTGCAAAGCTGGGGTGAAAACCTTCCTGCATACAATATATGGATTGAATCTATATATTGTGCTGTGTATCCACCAAGAAGCCTATCGGTCCATTTGCCAAGGGATGGAAACAGGAATGGAGCCCACTTACCATCACTGCCATTGCCACTTCTAGTCAGAGGTACTGGTTCCTAAAGAAGGCACTTTTTTCACCAGAGAATGTTTCATTAATCCCACTGAATTATAAGCTGTGCTTGCTACCTGAATATGTTGGGCTTTTTTATTCAGGGACCAGAAAGCAAGGGGAGGAGTCTATCTTGGTAGAGGTAAATAATACTGATATCAATAGACAGTGGGCTTCTATCACACTGTGGGAAGGGAGGAACACATGTGAATGAATGCCAGTGAGCCACTTAGTACCCCTTGCCTAACTGCGATGTAAATGCACAAGTCCAGCAACTCTGGTCTGAAAAGGGCATAATTGCCAGTGTCTCGTGGTAGCTGAGAATGGGCAGTGCAGAAGGGAGATGATGAGTTACATAGTGTGGCCCTGATTATTTCAATTTCTGAGTTACTTTCTTAAAATGGAGTCTCATTTTCTTAATTATTTGAATGCCAAGCCTTTTTATTGGATCCTAGATATCATAAATGGCAAATTGTGGACATTCTGGACTCTGTTATATTCCTCGGAGGAGTGTTAATGCTTTTGATGATTTAAGCAGTTAACTCGGATGAATTCAAAACTTCAAATTGTTTCTGTGCAACGGCACAAATGAAAGATCAGTTCTCTTGTCCTTAGTTTTTGCTATGCATGTACAATTCAGGATTTATTTATTTATTTATTTATTTATTTATTTATTTATTTACTTGCTTACTTATACTGGGGATTGAACCTCCAAGCTATACCCCCAGCCCTATATTATTTCTTTTGAAACAGGGTCTCACTAAGTTGATGAGAGTCTCACTACTTGCTGAGACAATTCAGGTTTTAGCCAGAGACTTAGGCAGAGTTTATGCACAAATTCTGAGTTGCCCACTCTTTCTGTGACTTCTTCCTCACTCTCCAGTGACTGTGATTGTCCCGAGCACTGTTCTATGGTTTTTCATGTCAAAAAGACTGCATGATTTCTATAAAACTATCTATCACACAAATTTTAGCCTGTCCTCATGTTAAAAAAAAACATAAAAATGTGATCTAACCATCTATAATTCTTTTCTACCAAATTTCAACTCCTTAACATAATCTTTCTACTTTTATAAAGTCTCTAGTACCTTTGGTCATGTGTGTGTGTGTGTGTGTGTGTGTGTGTGTGTGTGTGTGTTTACCCAGAGTTTTAAACTTTTATCTCTGAGAAGTTCAGGCCTAATAGGAATCTACTTGCCCATACCAGTAAAATTAATTCATGAAAATGTCAAAGTTATTTAGAAAAACATAAAACTTACTCAACTCATAATCCTTTCAGGACCACTATACATCAATGATGATGATATGTATTTTCCAACATATGTATTTGTTTGTATAAACATTATATGTAGCCAGGTGTAGTAGCACATGCTTGTAATCCCAGTACTTGGGAGGCTGAGACAGGAGGATCGTAGGTTTGCGGCCAGCGTCAGCTACTTAGTGAAGCCCTCAGCAACTTAGTGAGATCCTGTTTCAAAATAAAGAATAAAAAATAGGGCTAGGGGTGTAGCTCGGAGGTAGAATGTCCCTGGGTTCAATCCTCAGTACTGCAAAAAACAAAATTATATGTACATGTATATGTATGTATTTAAATTATAATCTAAATGTACATATCATTTCTATAACCTGTTTTTTACTTAACATTTATTGCAGATGTTATAGGTTTGCTTAACATTCATTTTCCAATGCCCTTGTCTTCCTTTTTCTTTTTTTTTTTTACTATAAAAGTTAAGAAGTTAAAATTCCATTTTGTCAAGCCTCTCTTGATATTAAGGGTCATTAGTTGAATCATTTCTGGTCAATAAAATGTGAGCAAATTTTGCTAGAAGGAATGGGTGGAACACTTTTGCTTTCTTCAATATTAGATAATTCACTTGATTTATAGAGATGCATCAGTAAACACATTTCATTTCTTATACTAGGAATTACACTTAGGGTCATTCTACCTCAGAGCTACACCCCTAATTTTTTTAATTTTTAGTTTGAAACAGGGTCTAAGTTGCTGAGGGTCTTGCTAAGTTGCTGAGGCTGACCTCAAACCTGAGATCCTCCTTTCTCAGCCTCCCAAGTACTAGAGTTAAAGGTGTACATGACTACACCCAGCTTATAAAACACATTTCTAATTTGGGGGAAAAATGTAGGATCATTTTTATCTTCCTAAATATAATTTGAGAACACAAGTCATATTATTTCATTTTATTAGGTTATCATATTTTATTTAATCAATTAACTAGAAATGTATTTTATATCAAATTTCTCAGTTCTTTGATAAGTATTATAGTATGCCATGTAATATTATGTATCACAGAATAGATTCATAGAAGTAGGATTGCCAAGCATTTTAAGGTTTGATGTGTACTGTCAGATTTACTTTTAGTAGGTTGTACAACCTTGACTACCAAAATTAGTATATGAGATTGTTTTTTCTCTCTCTTACAAAACAAATTAATCTTAAAATCTTGATTTAATTTTTTAAAAAATTTCCCACTTTCCTCTTCTTTATGTGAGAGGAGTTCAGCATCTTTCTCTTCCAGAATATGAGATTCTAAAGGATGGATGCCTGGAATGCTCGTTCATCAAACACACACGTGACTTGCTTTCTCACTTTATCCAGGTCTCTGTTTCTGTTGCCATGTGAGTTTACTTCCTCCTCCCCATCATCATATTAAAAATTGCATCCCCCAACACTTTCATCTCCCTCCCCTTGAGTTTTATTGCCATGTGATGTTCCATCGTGCTTTTAATTATTTACCTCTTATTGTCTGTCTTCCCCTCTAGAATGAAGGTCTATGAAGACATATTTGTTGTTGGTGGGTTGTTTTTGTTTTCATTTATTTATGTATCTATGTACTTATTTTGGTACAAGGGATTGAACTCAGGGGAATTCTACCTCTGAGCTACATCCCTATCCCTTTTTATTTTTTACTTTGAAACAGGATCTCACTAAGTTGCTGAGGCTGGCCTGGAACCTGCGATCCTCCTGTCTCAGTACTAGGACTACTGGTGTGTGCCACCATGCCCAGCTTGGTGGTGGTTTTCTCTCTCTCGCTCTCTTCTTGTTTTGTTGGCTGCTCTATCACTAGCACTTAGAATAACACCTACATATAGATTATTAGTATTACTTGAATAAATATTTCAAAACTGTTAATAATTTACTGTATGGAACTATGTCTCATTTATTTACTTTATGTTAAAGAAGATCTCATAAACAGTTAAAAATAATTTTTCAAATTTTACCAAAAAATTTAGATCAGCACTTGTCAAAAACATGGTCCCCAATCAGCAGCATCTGCACCACCCTAGGAACTTACTAAAAATGCAAATTCCTGGGCCCCAGCTATAGTTTGTGAATCAATAAATTTGTGGCAAGGGCCCAAAATTTGCATTTCTAAAGTCTGTGTTTTAACAAATCCTTCAGGCAATTTTGATATGCATTACAGTTTGTATATCACTGATTTAAACCCATCTCTGGGTTTCTTTTTTTTTTTTTTTCAGTACCGGGGATTGAACGCAGGGGCATTCTACCTCCGTGCTACGCCCCCGGCCCTATTTTTTTTTATACTTTATTTTGAAACCGGGTCTCACGAAGTTGCAGAGGGCCTCACTAAGGGGGGAGAGAGAGAGAGAGAGACAGAGAGAGACAGAGAGAGACAGAGAGAGAGAGAGAGCTGAGGCTGGCCGCGAACCCGGATCCTGCAGTCTCCGCCTCCCAAAGTACTGGGATTACAAGCGTGCGCCACCACGCCCGGCTTGGGTTTCTTATTTTTTTACCCACTGCTCATGTTCAGTTATTTTTAGACTTCACTAAATTTATTTTTTACTGTACAAAATGGCTTTCAGCATCCTTTTTTACAGTTCAGGCAAACCTACATTTCTGACTATCCCAGGTATTATGGGTTCTCCAAGTAGTGTGGAAATTTGACAGCCACAACCTAGAACCATTTATCCTTCTAAGAGGTGCAGGTTTCTACAGGTCTGGACAGTGATGAATCATTCCGTGCATAGTGCCAGACTTCCCCTTAGTAAGAAATTACTGATGGCAAGGGCTTTGGCTTGCATTTTTTTTACCCTGGGAATAAATAAATAAGTTACTTGGAAATGAGGGCTAGTATCCATGAGTTGATCTTTCAATACATGCATGTGTGTGTGTGTGCACACATTCCATTCTCAATATTTAGATTTTATAATTCTCTGAAATGAGGTTAGGAAGGCAGGAATTTGAATGGGGAATATTCACCAATGACATTTAATCACATATTGCTTAGGGCTTCTCATTATGCTAGACTACTATGTAGATGAAATATGTCTGAATAGAATTGAACAGGATAAGACAAATCCTGATTATTGACCCATATGTTTGTTCTTCAGAATAAGTGAAATAATATAGTGAATGTCCTGTGAAAAATATAAAATGTAACATACATATTTTATAACGATATAAAATATTGTTATATTTTATATCACATGCAATTAATATTGTATTAAAATATTCATATAATAACTTCCAAAACCATTTTTATACCATTTCTATGATTTTGTGTGTATGTGTATGTGGTACTAGGGATTGAACCCAGGGGCATTCTACCTCCGAGCTACACCTCCAGCCTAATTTTATTTCTTATTTGGGAACAGGGTCTCACTAGGTTGCTGAGGGTCTCGCTAAGTTGCTGAAGCTGGCTTTGAACCTGTGATCCTCCTGTCTCAACCTCCCAAGTACTGGGATTAAAAGCATGCACCACCACACCCAACTACCATTTCTCTGATTTTAGTGTAACAAATTTTAAAATTGTTCAAGCCAGTTCAAGCTCAGAGGTAGAATGCCCCTGAGTTCAATACCCAGTACAAAAAAATTTCAGGCATATTTTTAATCTATGATTTATGATAAAAATATATCTACATATGTGATGGCAAATATACCTAGGTATACAATGTGCAAATTCAAATTGATTTATAGTATGTTCTGGAATGCATGCTTAAGAATGATTCTGAAGCAGGGCATGGTGGCATACACTTGTAATCCCAGTACTTGGAGGCTGAGACAGGAGGATCACAGGTTTGCAGCCAGTCTCAGCAACTTAGCAAGGCCCTCCGCAACTTAGTGAGACCTTGTCTCAAAGAATAAAATAAAATAGGGCTGGGGATGTAGCTCAGAGATATGATGCCCCTGGGTTCAGTACCACCAAAAAAAATTATTCTGAGGCCTATTCTGGGTTCACTCAGAAAGAGGGCAACAATCCATTAACAATATCTGCATTTAGGCAAGAACAGGATGTGGTGAAGTTTGTTGCAACATGCTTTAAGTCCTTGATTGAGGTGTATGTGTAGTAGTACTTTAAATATGAGATAAAATGAAGTAATTGTTAAAAAACATACTTGCATTCACCTGCACATAATTCATCTTTAGTCTTTTATAAAACAGCAAGTAGAAGAAACACAATTGCTGTTACAGTTGTAATTCCTTATGTTACTGAAAGAACTTGGGTTTGATAGAAAAAGTCTTTGTGAATTCAATATCAAGTTTAATATCATATACCTCAGATTCATCAGCACTCACGAATAAGCGTAGAAACATTTTTACTTAGTAAAACAACACTGTGGGTTGGGCTCAGTCATAGTCCTAAACAGTGTTAATTTATGCATATTAAAGTATTTTAATTGTGAAAATAATGCATGTACATGATAAAAATTCAAACAGTATATGAAAAGAGGAGGTCTCAATCCCACACTTGATCCCAATCCTGTACTCCTGTGCCTAATGACAATGACTATTAAGTTCCTTCTCAATTTTTAAAACAAAATGGCTTCACATACAAATATATGTATACATACATACATATATACATAGAGACAGAGGTAAACACACATACCCTTCTTGTACACAAATGGGAAGATACTATATACATGATCCACTGATCTGTTTTTTTTAAACTTAACAATATAGCTTGGGCATCATTCCCTACCAGTACATTTGTATCCTCAGCTGCCTTTTTTCATTTTTAAAATTTTTCTGTTAACAAATTTTGATAAATGGCAACCCTTTTATAAAGCCTTCTGCTAATGCAAAAGCTAATAAAGACATTGAGAAAGAGCTAGATGATAACATCAAAGAGAAGGCTTATAGAAATGGCCACACTCATTTATAGAAGGCAATAAACAGATATGCAAATTCAATTCTAGTATGTGGTGCTTAAGTACACAACCCCCAAACCACTCAAGAATTGTCAGCATATGTAACTTGCTCCTTCACTGCTCTAATTATTCAACTTATTCCCAATTTAAAAACTTTACATTTCAATCTGAACATGTAGATCATTTATAATAATTGTTTTTAAAACAAGATTTTCTGTAAAAGGTTTGATTCCCAGCTTACACTCTTATTTCTATCCATTGCTTCTATGTGAAGATCCATTTTCAAATTCTCTCACATATAACAGGTGTGACTTCTTGTCAATGGTTTTCTAACATTCTTCAAGTTCAGAATATTTCTAAGGTTAAACAAAACATCAGTTCGATTACTAGGTTTCCCACATCCATTTTACTCATGAGATTTCTCCTCTGAATGGGTTTTCATATGTTTGGTAAGGGATGCATTTTGCTTGAAGGCTTTCCCACATTCATTACATTCATAGGGCTTCTCTCCAGTGTGGGATCTCTGGTGTATCACGAGTTGTGACTTTGCATTGAAGGCTTTCCCACATTCGTTACATTCGTAGGGTTTCTCCCCAGTATGAGTTCTCTGATGTACAATGAGGTGCGACTTTTGGCTAAAGGCTTTCCCACATTCACTACATTCAAAGGGTTTCTCCCCAGTATGAACTCTCTGATGTTGAGTGAGGCCTTCAATTTGTTTAAAGGCCTTCCCACATTGATTACATTCAAAGGGACTTTCACCTGTATGAGTTCTCATATGGTAAGTGAGAGATGAACTGTGCCCAAAGGCTTTTCCACATTCATCACATTTATAAGGTTTCTCCTTTGTATGAGTTCTTTGATGTATAATGAGGTGTGACTTCTTGCTGAAAGTTTTCCCACATTCATTACATTCAAAGGGTTTCTCACCTGTATGAATCCGCATGTGTTTAGTCAGGGATGAGCTATACTTAAAGGCTTTGCCACATTCATTACATTCATATGGTATTTCACCTGTATGAGTTCTCACGTGTTCTGTAAGAGACGAGTTATACCTAAAGGATTTTCCACACTCCTTGCATTCATAAGGCTTCTCACCAGTATGAGATCTCACATGTTGAATAAGGTTTGAGCTATGTCTGAAGGTTTTCCCACATTCAGTGCATTTGTAGGGCTTTTCCCCAGTATGAACTCTTAAATGGTCAGTGAGGGCATGTTTATGGCCATGGGCTTTGCCACACTGATTACATTCATACGGTTTTTCTCCAGTGTGAGTTCTCTGATGTACAACAAGGTGGGACTTTTGGCTAAAGGCTATCCCACATTCATTACATTCATACGGTTTCTCCCCAGTGTGAATTCTCTGATGGTCAATGAGTCCTTGTTTATGGCTGAGAACTTTCCCACACTGGTTACATTCATAGGGTTTCACACAAGCTTGAGTTTTGTCAGGCTTAGTAGATGAACTGTGGCTCAATGATTTCTCCTGTTCCTCCCTGGTTTCAATTTTGTCTCGCTTAGTCTTGGATGAGCTATGATGGCATGAGTTCTCATGCTTCTTCCCAGTTGGAGTTTTGTTGCACTTATCAGACGAACTCTGATTGGATAATTTCTCACATTTCTTTCCAGCCTTATTTTTGTCTTTCTTAGTATCAGATAAGCTATGGCTCAATGACTTCCTATGTTCTTTAGCTACATCACACTTCTTTTTTGCACAGTTTTTTATATGGCCAGGTAAGTCTGAATTCTGTTTCAAATTCTTTCCATGTGAATCAAATTTAAGAAGGCTTTTTTTGGAAGGACTATGTTTCGTACTCACATTGTTTTTTTCCTCTAGGGAACCATGCTCATTATCTTTCTTCTTAGTTGGAGTTTTCTTCTTGAAGGCAACTTGCCTAGTGAGTTTGTTTTGAGATTTCTGATCATGCTCTAGCTGGTCAGCATCTTGCTGGACTTCTACAATGGAATTCAATGAGACATTCTTGTGAATATTTGCATTCTTGTGAATTTTTTTGCATAAAAACTTAAGTTTCTGTGAGTTTTATAAACAACTCCCAATTGTAGGGTTGAATCTTTATTTAACCCTACTTTCCTGAAGTGAAAGAAATATCAAGGGCAAATGTACCTACTCTCTTAGACTTGAGGGGGAAAATGCTGTAGTAAAACCAGAGAATGAAAATTGACAATGGTGATTAGAAACAGCTTTGGTTACTTAAAGATATGACCTTACAACCTGAGATAGAAGAGGAAATAAACACAAGGAGCAGTGAACAGGGAATAAATGAAGTTAAAAGAGCGTGTGGTTGTAGGTAAAACTTTTTGAGGTCTCTCCTCAGCCCTAGCTGCCTAGTCGTGATAACTGCCAAACTACCCATAGTATTCGGTGCCTGTGATCTGTATGTTATTTCAGCACTTCATTGTCAGTTGGAGAATCATTTGGCTCAACCCAAGATTTCCAATAAGATTCTTCATCCTAAAAATGTAGATTCTAAGCCAGGAATGGTGGTGCATGCCTATAATCCCAGTACTTGGGAAGCAGAGACAGGAAGATCACAAGTTCAAGGCCAGCCTTGAACTTAGTGAGGCCCTCAGCAACTTAGTGAGACTCTGTTTCAGAAAAAAATAAAATAGGGCCGGGGGTTTAGCTCAGGGGTAGAACACCCTGGGGTTCAATCCCTGGTACCATAGATACTCTACTTGGTGATTAAATTATGGGCAAGCACTAGTAAAGCTATATTTTCCCTATGTAAACCTCCTCAGTACAAGCATACACAAACAGAGGAGCAGAAATGTAAGACTATATGTCCTCAAGGACACCATTTATGTAATTTTGATTCCCAGTGGCCACCTAATTCCTGGTTCTAATTCCTGGAGAGATTTGACTGAAGTATATACCCTTAGGTTAGAAGAGAGAGATCCATGGCCTTATCACAAATTCCTCTGCTTACTTAGGCTTGCTAATGTAAACAGGAATAGAGAATATAAGATGAGTCTACAAAGGAGCTAAGAGGTGTCTGAGGGAATAGCAGGGAAGGGTGTGCCACTTCTACCTCCCAAGACCAATGTAATAAGGACATTCCTGTACTGAAAGTAAAAACAATACCCGACAGTTCCTGAGTTCCCTGATTACCTTACCAAATTATAAAATTCACAGTGATTAGCTTGCCAAGCAAACTTCATACCATCTGGATTTACAGTGTACGTGCACGCTTGTTTCCCAACAGTTTGCCCTGGCGTACACACTTTTGTTCTTGTCAGGTCATTCCAATGACCAATTACAAAGCTTAAATTTATTCCCAGCTCTAAATAAGAGAATTTGTTCACATTCTTTCCCCCATACATTAGACAATTACGTGTATGTGTGTGTGTGTGTGTGTGTGTGTGTGTGTGTGTGTGACACTGGAGATTGAACCCAGGGGTGTTCTACCTACTAGCTACATCCTCAGTGCTATTTTTTTTATTTTGAAACAGGATCTCACTAAGTTGCCAAGGACCTGGCTAAGTTGCTGAGGCTGGCCATGAACCTGCGATCCTCCTGTCTCAGCCTCCTAAGTACTGGGATTACAGGTGTGTGCCACCATTACAGCTAGTTTTCAATTTCTGACACCCTAAAAATGACTTTCCTATAAGCTGGTCAAAGTGTTAGACAAAGGAATTGGAGATTTCCATTTAGAAGTCACCAGGATAGGATAAATAGCTTGTGTTTGCATTGTAAATGATCTCCCTGAGGGAAACTCAATAGAAAAAGGAAGGGATAGAAGAAGACAAGACCTTAGGGACACTTCAGCAAAGTGAGAAGGAGGAGAAGCTGGTAAGCACAGGTCAAGAGCACCGAGAGACAGAGAATCAGGTCCAGTTTAAGTGGTATAATTAGGTGGGCAAGAACTTCAGGCTTATCAAAACCATCAAAGTGTGTACTGGAAGGCAAGCAGTGGTGACTTCAAAGTCAGCAAATTAGACAGGGAGGCATGAATTCTGTGGAATTTGGCTGCAAAATGAGCATGATACATTATAGACTATAGCTCTAGAGCATTTCACTGTGAAAGGGGGGGGACAGAAAGCCATTAGGGGCAGGAGCATCATGCCAAGAGATTTGGAAAGCAGACCGATCCAAGAATGTCTGAATACATAAGGAGTTGACTTGAAACCTTGGAGAACTGGAGTGTGGGGTGGGAGAGAGGGAGAAAAGCTGAGGATGTAAGGAAAAGAAAGGAATTTAAAAAGCACTATTAGATAAGGTAAACAAGAATAGGTTTGAGAGAAAAGCTAAGAGAGGTTTTCTGAAAGCTGAGCAATGGAGCTCAGAGATAAGGAAAGAGAGCAACATGGAAGGATCAGTCTGGCATCTGAGGGGCTGGTACCAAAGGTTTAGAGCCCTGGTTTTTGCCTTTTCTCCTACCCTAGTCTGAATGGATAATAGGCTTTATTGTTGTTCCCTATGGAAGGATTACGCCTTCTAGCCCCTCCCAGATGCATGACCTTTTGAACTGCAGCACCCCTCCCTGTGAAAGGAAGAAATATTTCCTGCCCTGTTGAACTCAGGGGTGGCCAGGTGGCTTGCTCTGACCAATAAAATGTGTGCCACTTCCAAGCAATGATTTTAAGAGTCACCATGTGGTTCCAATTTTTCTCCTTTATCATGAGACCAGACTATGCCAAACAGGGAATGTTCTTTTAGCATAGGTTCCCAAATGAAAACCATGTGGAATAGGGCTACAGCTTGAGTGAGAAATAAATCTTTCTTATGGTAAACCACTATGACCTTGGGATCATTCCTTAATGGAGCAAAACTTAGTCTAAGCTAACGAATAGAGGTGGTATAACCAAACTCTCATAGACAACACTGGCTCACTGCTACAGTGATCCTCACATAAGAATCTCTCATGTGGAGAACAGCTTCAGAAAAGGAAGAGATGTTAGACTCTCCAAGGTTAGTGAATCTTTGTATTTTGAACTCTTCTTTCTCTAAGACATTCTGATATTTTTCTATTGCTATTTCTTGGTTTAAAAAAGGGGGGATCTGGGATCTTTAAGAACAATTTGTAAATAAATTATTACTTGAAGAATTCTTTTTTTTTTTTTTTTGCGGTACCGGGGATTGAACGCAGGGGCGTTCTACCTCCGCGCTACGCCCCCGGCCCTATTTTTTATACTTTATTTTTGAAACTGGGTCTCACGAAGTTGCGGAGGGCCTCACTAAGGAGAGAGAGAGAGAAAGACAGAGAGAGAGAGAGACAGGGAGAGAGAGAGACAGGGAGAAAGAGCGCTGAGGCTGGCCACGAACCCGGATCCTCCGGTCTCCGCCTCCCAAAGTACTGGGATTACAAGCGTGCGCCACCACGCCCGGCTTACTTGAAGAATTGTAAAGTTAACACAAAGAAACCAGGAACTTACTTCCACCGGGTCCGATTTGCTTGGGTCTTGCTGTTTTATTCAGATGACTCTGACTGGGTCTTTTCCCTTTCCCCGACCACGGCTCTTCTCCTTTCTCCAACTTGGAGATTATGTCTGGCTTGGGAGCTTGATACCCTGCTCATAAGAAATGGTAGAAATTGAGTGTCAGAGACAACCACCTCAGAAATCAAGCCCTCCTATTTGCACTTGAGGGCCTTTTAAAGCTAAAGAATACATGGCTTCTCGTGTTTCGCTATGTGGTTGTCCATGTGCCTCAACAGAGCAGACTTTCCATTCTGGAGGTAACAACACAAGCATCCTGTCTGCTGCCCCAAAGGGATTAAAACTCTCTGACCCAAAAAACACCAAAGCCAAACCTACAAGGACTTCAGAAAGAAGGCCTCACAGAGAACACATTTCGAATGATGAGGGGACTGTCCTTACCCATTGAGGCGAGGTTGCTATAGTTCTCCAGCATCACATCCTTGTACAGGTTCCTCTGAGCAGGGTCCAGCTGTTTCCATTCCTTCTGGGTAAACGCCATAGTCACATCTTTGAGTGTTACTGATTCCTGTAATGGCATATTCCTGTTCAGTCTAGTGTTACCCACATTCAGTGAGTGATTTGGACAAGATAATAATTTGTTCTTATCGTGACCACTCACTATTGACCATGCTGTTATATAGGATGCCTATTCTTTGCCCAGTTTTGCTGGGTTTTGAGAAACAAAAACCACACTAAGAAGTGTCTCTATTATGAATTTGTTCATTTAAGAGGATAAAATCATACATATATTAGAGAGAGAGATGATTGACCAAAAAGGAAAAATGAGAAAAGAAAAGAAAAAGAAAAAGAAGAAAAAACCTAATCTTTATCTTTTATTCTATGACAATGGATACTAAAAGGCTATGAAGTAATATCTGTAGTTTATATGGCTTTGAAGTAGAATTGAGATCCTTGATTTTTATAACCAGTCAAAAAATCATTTATGTTTGGAAGCAAAGGTAAGACATTTTAAACTGGGTGCTGTGGCATATGCCTGTAATCCCAGTACTTGGAAGGCAAAGACAGGAGGATCACAGGCTTGAGACCAGCCTCAGCAACTTACTTAGACCTTCAGTTTCAAAATAAAAAATAAAAGGGGCTGGAGGGGGTGTAGCTCAGTGGTAGAATGCCCCTGGTTTCAATTCCCAGTGCCCAAAAAAAAAGACATTTCAGGCATGTAAGGATGCAAACATAGATACTTTAGACATGAAGAAGGAGGGAGGGTGGGAGAAACAGAAGGAGAAAGGAACAGGGAAAGAGAAGGAGGAATCTTTAAAAGGAGAAAAATTGGATCAGAATAAAAATTTCAAGATGGGAAAGACTATCGAAGAGAGAGTTATAAATAATAAAACCAGTATAATGTCTCATTAAATCTATGTAACTTTATAATGTGCTTGTGCAACTATTATGAAAATAACCTTAAAATCAAGAAGTATGATGTAATAAAAATAAGCAGGAATATAACTGAGAGGGGTTGGAGCCAGGGGAGAAATTAAAGCATGTTAAAGTTCTCTTATGAGGCAGGGGCAGGTGAGTAGAGGTTGGCACAGGTTTTGAACAATTTTGATACCACTGATAACATATTTTATTTGAATATACATTATGATACCATGAATGATACTATACGAATGATACCATATTTTGTTTGAATATACATTCAAACATATTAATGGAACGTGTTTGAATCATCCCTTACTCTCAGTCCTGTGAACCCTACTGAACCATCAAACCAAGAAGAGTTAATGGGTTAAAGTCTGGTGGCACTCTAAACAGGCTAGGGGTTTTGAAGGTGGATTAAGAAATGTTTCAAAGCCAGGCATGGTGGCACACACTTGTAATCCCAGTACCTGGGAGGCAGAGACCGGAGGATCCGGGTTCACCGCCAGCCTCGGCTACTTAGTGAGGCCTCCACAACTTCGTGAGACCCGGTTTCAAAATAAAATATAAAAAATAGGGCCGGGGGTGTAGCTCAGAGGTAGAAAGCCCCTGGGTTCAATCCCCGGTACTGCAAAAAAAAAAAAAAGAAATGTTTCAGATAACTAATCACCTCATCTTCAGATCCTGAAAAGAAAACCTCTCCTTGAGGTCACGGTAAGGAAGCAGCATCCTCAGGAGACAGGTGGATTTCAGGTAAAGCAGCAGGCTCCAGGAATGGCTAAAGAGGTTGAGGGACCACCAGTCAGTTACCTGCATATGTCACTATCTCTAACCACACAGAACTCCGGTTGTTGGCTCCTAATAACCCCCATCACTGCCTGTCACTGGCCTCCCAATCACTGAGCCTATAATTCCAAAATGACAAGCCCCAGTAAACCTCCTGTGATAGTTAATCTAAATTGTCAACTTGACCTGATCATGACACACCCAAGATTATGTGATTTTGGGTGTGTAACAGCAGATTAAAGAGAAAGCCCTGCCCTGAATGTAGGCAGCAGAATTCTGATAGGTGTGGACTTAGATAAAAAGGGAGAAGCCGCGTAGAGTGTGTGCGAATCGTTCCGAGGAAAGCGCATCTGCTCTCGCCTGAGATCGTCAGCTGCCGGCTCCGCCTTTCTCCGAAGAGCTTGATCTTCTCGGCCTCCTGCTCTTGGAACTGAAACTCCACCATCGTTTCTCCGAAGAAGCTTTCTGATCTTCACGTCTTGGACTGGGACTGAATTAGTGGTTGCTCCAATCCTAAGACTCCAGCTCTTAGACCGTTCGACCAGCTACTGGTTCCTCTGACCCTCCACGTGCA
>PVJS01036762.1:0-20280 GCA_004027185.1 Glis glis | reverse complement strand
TTTTTTTTTTTTTTTTTTTTTTTTTTTTTTTTTTTTTTTTTTTTTTTTTTTTTTTTTTTTTTTTTTTTTTTTTTTTTTTTTTTTTTTTTTTTTTTTTTTTTTTTTTTTTTTTTTTTTTTTTTTTTTGCGGTACTGGGGATTAAACCCAGGGGCATTCTACATCCAGGCTACACCCCAGCCCTACTTTTTATTCTTTCTTTCTTTCTTTCTTTCTTTCTTTCTTTCTTTCTTTCTTTCTTTCTTTCTTTCTTTCTTTTTGCGGTACTGGGGATTGAACCCAGGGGCATTCTACCACCGAGCTACACCCCCGGCCCTATTTTTTATCCTTTATTTTGAAACTGGGTCTCACGAAGTTGTGGAGGGCCTCGCTAAGTAGCTGAGGCTGGCCGCGAACCCGGATCCTCCGGTCTCAGCCTCCCAAGTACTGGGATTATAAGCATGCCCCACCACGCCTGGCTACTTTTTCTTTTTATTAATTTTTTACAGGTACATTGTTATTGTACATGAAAGTGAAATTCAAAGTGATACATTCATATGAACACACACTAACTTTTGGTGTGGTTCCCTTCTAACCCCGTCCTGCTACCTCTCTCCTCCCTCCCGGTACATGCTAGTAATGTTGTTAGTGATACCTTCCTGTGTTTACAGAATATTATTTGGTCTATTTCCTTCCTAAACCTCCTTTTTTCTCTCCACTTCCCCAAGCCCCTTCCACTCTTCTACTGGTCTCACTCATTGTTATTATGAAGTCCCTTTTCTTTCTTTATAACTTCCACATATGAGAGAAAACATACGACCCTTGACTTTCTGAGACTGGCTGATTAACTTAGCATCATGCCCTCTAGTTCCATTCATTTTCCAGCAAATGACATAATTTTGTTCTTCTTTAGGGATAAGAAAAACTCCATATAGTACACATTTTCTTGATCCATTCATTTGCTGATGGGCACCTAGGTTGGTTCCATAATTTGGCTATTGTGAATCATTCTTTCACTTTTAAATTATGTACACCTTCACACTAAAAACAGGTTACTTGTAGACAGAATGATTACTATGGCTTTTAAAGCCAATTCAAACATTCCAAGTTTTTAATTAGAGCATGAAGACCAGTGATGATCAACTGTCCTTTCTCTTAGAATCCCTTTGCACACCCTTGGAAATAACAAGGAACTCAGAAAACTTTTGCATCTGTTACATGCCTTTATTTCTCAAAATTGAAAAAATAGAATATATATTTAGCAATTAATTTTAGAATAACAATGAAAACCCTGTCACACGTCATTTATACAACACTTTTGTATTTAGAGATGATCAATAAAAGTCCTGGTTTATTATTCCATTAAAATATTCCCTTCAGGTCCCCAGTCAAGCCTGCCATATTTGGATGAAAAAGTGCCTCTCAGGGGTTAGCTGACATACCAACCTACCCCTTCTTTTCTGACATTGGTCCAAGCCTTCAGGTTGTGCTAAAGAGTCACCTGTGGGTCAGCTCCAACGGATGGACATCACACCTCTTTGTCTTAGCCGAGAGTGGAAGTGGAACATCAAACGTCTTTCTGTTCACTGTTATTATTTCTTCATTGGATTTAATCTTTCATACAAAGACTTTGGAAAGCTATTTGACTTGAACCAATGTCTACTTTCTGCAGGGCAAATATCCGTGAGGCTAGAAACACAAAACACCCTGGCAACCTTTTTTTTAAACGGAAGAGAGTGGAACGGAGAATATAAGGAGTATCAGCTCCATTAGTATTTAACAAAAGTATTCTGCTACAACATCTAGTAGGGGAGAGAGGCAGGCAATAAAGTATTAAGTGCAATAATTAAAAACATCTATATATCTACATACATATATTTATACAAATATGTAGTTTTAGTTAAAATCACATATAGTTATGTAGTGATAAGTAGGAAGTAAAAAAATTAGAGCAGGGAAAATGGAAAGAGATTGACATTTAGGGAGAAAGTGCTTACATTGTATGGTTTGGCTGGGGAAGCCCTTGGTGAGGAGGGGGCTCTGGAGTGACGCCCTGGGGGGGCTTAGCAGCTCATCACAGGGACATTTGGTGTAAGAATACTCAAGCAGTGGGAATAGCAAGAGTAAGAGCAACTTAACTCAATAGACAAAAAAGAGGGAAGGGAAAATATTTGCAGGGAAATATAGCAGGAAAAAGGATCAGATCTTTGACATCCAAATGGTTCAAATCTATCCATAACACACTAATAAACAAATGATAAAGATTATGAACAAACAATAAAAGTATAAATGCAACTGTTAGCAATGACCCACGAAAATCACATATATGTCACCACCAAAGTTATCTATATGTATATATATATATAGCGCATATATAGTATATATGTTACATATAGTAAACTATATATAGTTTATTACATATATACACTAAGTAAAACTATAAACTATAAACATATAGTCTATAACTTAAACTCTAAATTATAAATATATACCATAAACTATATATATAATTTACTATATATGTTATATATATACAGTGTGTATATATATGTACTTAATTAAGCTAGTATTTCAACTGATATATTTCAATGTAACCAAGATAAAAAATAAACACAGCAGCTAAAATTTTAATATTAGTATTGGCAATAATTCAGAGAGACAAGCACATCACTGTTTTGATGGGAGAAGTGTAAATTGGTATGTTTGTTTTGAAAATCAATTTGTTAATAGGTATCAAGAGCCAAATTGTCACAAGAGCAGTCATTGTACCTCTGAGAATCTATTGACCCAAGGATGTATTCAAATATGGAAAATACCTGTGTGTGTATATTCACAAGAGTGTCAGTAGTAGCAGAAGCAAATTAAGTCCCTAATAACATGATACCATTGAAGTGACTGGCACATTCTCAATGTGGATTAATGTGCAGCTATTAGAAACAATGATCCAAAACTGATTTAGTAACATGGTAACATAGGAAATGCTTATGAAGTGTGGTTAAGTGGGGATAGTGAAGTCAGTATAGAGCATTACAGTATGTACAAGTATCTGGATTATGGTTTAAATACATAAACTGCTTTCATAAGTATATGTGCATATCCCTGTGTGTGTGTGTGTGTGTGTGTGTGTGTGTGTGTGTGTTGTGTGTGCTCCTCCTCCATGAAGAGGAAATGATGTTCTCCGCATTATGTATAATATATATGTATATATATGTACATATCTAACTGTATCTGCTATCTATCTAATCTCTATACTTATATATATGAGGGGAAAGAGAGAAAAGAGTTTTTTTTAGCTCATTATATTGTGGCAGGTTGGAAAGTCCTTTTGCTGAGAATTTCAGGCTGCAAACCCAGGAAGAATTGCAGTCAAGTTCAAAGGCAGACAGACTGCTGGCAGAAAGTATTCATCTTCCAGGGTGGCTAGTCTTTTTCTGTGAAGGCCTTCAATTGATCAAATGAGGCCCACCCACATTGTACAGGGTAATCTACTTTAGTAAAAGTCTGAAGACTTAAATGTTTTATTTTTTAAATTTTATTTTCTTTGTATATACTTAAGGGGTACAATATGATATTTTGATATACATATACATAGCTAAATGATTACTATGTCAAATTTACATGTCTATCATCTTCCACTGTGTGTGTGTGGGTGTGTGTGTAAACGCAACTGGATAAGAGCAACCCATAAAAATCATGTATATGTCATGAACAAATAGTAATAAATAAATCTATTCTCTTGGCAAAATTTTAGTATAAAATACAGTATCATTGACCATAGTCCTCAAAACATCTCATCACTAGACTTATTCATCCTACCTAACTGCAAATATTTACCATTTGACCTATATTTTCCCTCTTATTCCCACATCTGAAAGCCACCATTCTACTCATTTCTGTTTATTTTGCTTGTTTTATATTTTGCATAAAACTGAGGTCATGCTGTATTTTTCTTTTCATGTCTGACTAATTTCACTTAGTGTTACGTTCATCCATATCCATTCACATTGTCACAAAATGACAGTGTTTCCTTTTTAAAGTCTGCATAATATTCCATTATGGTATACGCCACAGTTTCTTTACCCATTCATTTGTCTATGGGCACCTAGGTTGTTTCCATGTCTTGACTATTGTGAATAACTGCAGTGAACATGGGGTTTGCACATCCCTACAAGGCACTGGTTGAATGTCCTCTGGGTATGTACTCAGCAGAGGCCCTGCAAGGTCATATGGTGGTTCAGTTTTTAATTCTTTGAGGCTCTTTCATAACATTTTTCATAATTGCTCTATCAATTTACATTTTCACCCTTATACATTATTGGTTTCCTTTTCTCCACATCCTAGACAACACTTATCTTTCATCATTTTTTGTGATAATGGCCTTTCTAAAGGCTATGAAATGATATCTCATTGTGATTATAATTTGCATTTCCCTGATGATTAATGATGTCAAGCATTTTTCATATGACTGTTGGCCATTTCTATGCATTGTTTTGAAAAATGTCTATTACGCTCCTCTGCCCATTTTAAAAATTAGATTCTTTGCTTGCTAATGAGTTGTGTGAGTATCTTATATATTTTGAATATTAACCCTTCATCAGATTTGCAAACATATCAGGTTTGCAAATATTTTATCCCAATCCCCAGACTATATTTGCATTTTGTTGATTGTTTCTTTTGTTGTGGAAAAGTTTTTTTAGTTTGATTTCTTCCCACTTGTTTTTGCTTTTGTTGCCTGTATTGTTAGTATAATGTCAAAAAAAATCATTGTTTTGCTCAAGGTCAAGGAGCTCTTTCTTTTCCTGTGTTTTCTTTGAGGAGTTTTACAGTCTCAAGCGTAACTCTTAGTTCTTTAATTCATTTTGAGTTGTTTTTTATGTGTGGTGTAAGATAAGGACTCAGTTTTATTCTATTGAAAGTGGATATCCAGTTTTCCCAGTGGCATTTATTGAAGAGATTATCCTTTCACACTTGTGTGTTTTTGGTTGTTTCCTGAATAGTAGTTGACTACATATGCTTGGATCGATTTTTCAGTTTTTTATTCTGTTCCATTGGCCTATGTGTCTATTTGACTACCTCTCTCTCTTTTTCTCTGTATGTGTATGTGCATATATATATATACATATATATATATATATATATGTATATATATATATGTATGCATGTATATGTATATATATACTTAATA
This sequence comes from Glis glis, assembly GCA_004027185.1. Taxonomy (NCBI): domain Eukaryota; kingdom Metazoa; phylum Chordata; class Mammalia; order Rodentia; family Gliridae; genus Glis; species Glis glis. Next base: position 15,118 of record PVJS01036762.1, on the reverse strand, counting down.
GATTATATATTTAATTTAAAATTAATATATTTTCTATCTCTGCAATATAATTTGAAATAGGGAGGAGTTGTGCCTCTGACTTAGTTTTTCTTCCTCAAAATTGTTTTGACTTTAAGGGTCTTTTGTGGCTCCACACAAATTTTATAATTTTTTTTGTTTTTGTTTTTGTTTATCTATTTTGGAGAAAAACGCCTTTGGAATTTTGATAGGGATCACATTGAATCTGTATATACCTTTGGGTAGTATGAATATATTCCCAAGAGTAATTCACCCAATTCATGAGTACAAGATATCTTCCTATTTATTTATATCTTCTTTAATTTCTTTCATCAGTATTTGACAGTTTTTAATGTACAGATATTTTACTTCCCTGGTTCAATATATTTCTAAGTATTTTATTATTTTATTTGTGAAGCTATTGTAAGTAGGATTATTTTCTTGATTTATTTTTCAGATAGACTTCTATTAATCTAAAAAATTAAATGTTAATCATATCTAAAAAAAATCCCTTCAGAAAAACATCTAGCATAGTTTTTGGTCAAATACTGGGTCCCTTGGGTAGGTCAACACATAAAACTATCACAGCCTCTAAGAGCTCTAGGTCTATAGCATCCTCCAAATCCAAATGCCAGAGGACCACAGCAAGAGCATCTTTTTCTTTTTTCTTTTTTTTTTTTTTGCGGTACCGGGGATTGAACCCAGGGGCGTTCTACCTCCGAGCTGCACCCCCGGCCCTATTTTTTATACTTTATTTTGAAACCGGGTCTCACGAAGTTGCAGAGGGCCTCACTAAGTAGCTGAGGCTGGCCGCGAACCCGGATCCTCCGGTCTCCGCCTCCCAAGTTCTGGGATTACAAGCGTGCGCCACCACGCCCGGCTAAGAGCATCTTTTTCTTGATGGGTGCAACAAAACCCAAGAGATGTTTGTTCTGGTGTGACCTTTACGGTGATCTCTGATCAATCCCAGTGTGCAGGTGTTGGAGCACTATTGTTGGAGGAGTCTAAGTAGCACAAAGGGTGGGAGGAGGGGCAGCCTCAATTGCACCCAATAGAATAAGTGTCTTAGATAAAAAGGAATATAACTAGAAGGAGGACAACATGGCCATGTTGAGTAGAGAGAAATTCTGACTCTATTTTACTGCAGACATTACCCTAGCCATCCTGCACAGCTTTCAGTGGGGCACTAATGTCTTCTCTTTATCATCTATTTTCTGAACTCAACCAATCCTTTATTTACAAAAGAGTATGAAGGGGAAGAAAATGGATTCCATCTTACCTGGTCACACTACAGCTATAGAATTGTTTCTGGATATGATCACCCCATTTATTAAACAGCACTGACAAACTGATACCTATCTAAATGGTAAAGGGTTTTAAACCATTTCATAAGGATTAAGAGCCCAAAGTCAAGGTTTTGTTAATCTAGAAAATACAACTGTCAGAATGCATTGAGTATAGCAGTAACAATAACCCCAAAGATTACCATGTGGGGGTGTGGTCAGATTTCCTCTAAGCAGTCTCAGAGGGCCTGTGGTTGGTTGTGATAATAAGAAAAAAATATTTTTATTATAAAGAAAGACTACAGAATTTAAGTTTTGGAAAGACAATAAGCTCCCCATAACTTGTGGCATTTAAGTCGATGCTATAGAATCTCTTAAGGCATCATTTATACATATCATGGGGGAGTACACTAGAATCTAAGGACCCATCAGGGTTTTTTTCTTTCCAATTCTAAATGTTCTTACCAAAACCAGGAATATTAGAGCTGGGTGAAATATTGAAGGCCTAAGTACCTATTTTCCTCAATGTAAAAATAAATACATCAATGTAGACCTATTTTAGGAAAATCTAGCTTATTTTTCTGCTAAAAAAGCAACTATGTGAGTTTATAATATCAGAATACTTAATACTTTGACTTTTTGCAGAACATATTTGTTTACTCACCTTGCATTTTCAGGACATATTGCTCATTTTTACAAATTGTTAAAAATAGTGAAATTTGAACGCTAATTCCAAATTATTTTTTCCCATAAGGTAAGCCTATAGTTGCTTAATAACTTTGTCATCTAATGATTTGGGGACAGAAGTGACACAGTTATGTTATTAACCTAAATGATAGTTTCTCATTAATTTAATTCTTATATGTTTTTTCCAAATTTATGCCTCCAAGTCTTAACATTTATTTAAGTGCTAAAATTATATTTATGTTTCAGAATGGAAACTCTGAGGCAAAACAAGTAATTAAAGGAAAAAGGAAATGAAAATCAATTTATAACATATAAGAATTGTTAAAAATCAATTTGACAAGAAGGGACTTCTCAGCTTAAGATTTCTGGTGTTGTAGATTGAGGTGGGCAACTACTGACAATTTCAGTAAAATGATGATGATGATGATGATGATGATGATGATGAAGAAATAAAGTTGAAGGGTAAAATGAGAAGAAAAATAACAAATTAAATGTTAGCAATTAAATTAAATGATACCTATTTCCAAATGAGTAAATCAGATCATGAGTAAGTGAATCAAAACAAGGTCAAAACCTCAATTGTAATGAAAATATCTATATGCAAAACAATCCATACTTTATACCTATACAAAATTAACTCTAACTTGATAATAGAGCTAAAAGTAAAATTTAAAAGTAGAAAATATGGAAAAATTACTTGTCACCTTGAGTCAGGCTAAGGTTTTTTTTAGCCTGATCCATAAAGGGGGAGAAAAACACTTGATCAATTGTATTCCATCAAAAATTAAGAACTGCTCTTAAAAATAAATGGCTAGGAGATTGAAAGGATAAACCACAAATTGGTGGGAGAAAATATTCTCAATCACATATTTGATAAAGGACTGGTGTCCAGAAAACCTAAAGAACTCTTAAAATTCAATATTTAAAAACCCTGGGACTGGGGATATAGGCTGGTGCTAGCATGCTTGCCTAGCAGGCATGAGGCCCTAGATTTGATCTCCAGCACCCCAATGAAAAAAATGAAAGCAAAACAAGCCAAACTTCCCTATTAAAAATTGAACAAACTATCTGAACAGCTACATCATTAAAGAAAATATATAGGTAGCAAATAAACACAGGAAAAGATCCTTAGCACTGTTAATCATTAGGAAAACACTAATTAAAGCCACAAGGAAAACTACTACATTCCTACTAAAATAGATAACATAAAAATAAACAAAACTATTGAGGGTTGGTAAGAATGCGGAGCATCCGGTGTTCTTATACATTCCTGATTGTGTGCAAAATATTACAACCAATTTGTAAAAGCTTTAGGCAGTTTTTTTTTTCACCAAGTTAGACATTTCCACTTTAAGATATTTAACTAAGTGAAGTAAAATTCTGGGTTCTCACAAAACTGTGTATGCAAATGGTTATAGTGGATTTATTCATAATTACTAAAAATGGAATCAGCTTAAAATGTTCATCAATTAGGGAATGGATAAACAAACCATGGTACAACCTGTAGAAAGAATGAACTATTGGTATACTTATCTAAATAGATGAATTTCAAATGTATTTATGCACAGAGAAAGAAGCCCGTCTCAAAGGGCTGTTGGCTACATGTGTATTGGTCAGCTTCTCGTCACTGTCACAAATGCCTGAGATAAATCAATTTATAAAGAGCAAAGCTTCATTTTTACTCTGTTTTGGAGGTTCCCACCCATGCTGCATTGACTTTGTTGCTTCTGTTGTGGGGTGATGCACACACCATAGAAGAAACCGAGCAAAACTCCTCAACTCACCAGAGAGAAATGAAAAAGAGAAAGAGGAATAAGTCCCCCTATTCCATGCAAGGGCATGGCCCCAAATGACCCGAGCACGTCCCCCTAGTCCCTATCTAGTAAAGTTTCCATCACCTTTCAAGAGTGCCAAACTGGGGACCAAGCTTTTACCACACAGGCCTTTGGAGAACATTCCAGATTCAGACTACAGCAGCAAGTCCCCATTTATATGATTTTCTTTCCAAGACAAAACTATGGGGACAGTAAACAGATCAGTGGTTGTCCATGGGTGAAAGTGAGGGGAGAAGCTGACTATATAGGATTATAGAGGAATGTTCTCCTATATGTAGATTACGGTGATTAACATGTGATGGATGTATTTGTTAAGCTTAGCAAAACTGCACTGAAAAATGTGAAATTACTGTATGTAACTTACACCTCCATAAAATAAGTGGAAAAAAGTATCAAGTCACAAGAGGTTTCTTGGTTAGTAAACAAGAGCATCACCATCCTGTGCCATCTTCTCAGTGGGCTTCCAGGTGTAGATCTGAAATCGCAGAAGGTGTGGACGCAGCCACTTGGCACGCCTATGTGTGCTTACCATAGGTGGGCCTCCTGCCAAGGCCAGGCAGCTCCTCAAGCTGCCAGGATGTATTTCTCAATTCCCATTAATCCCATTAAGAACAAGCCAATGACTTCAATTTGGATTCCTGATTGAACTATAAACTGCACTCCATCTGCTTTCTAGTCTAAGCCACAGATAGGCCAACACTTCCTGGAGAGGAATTTGCTTAAATGTGCAAACTGAAGAAATGGGCAGCTGATGATTTTGGTGCCAAAGCTCTGATCATTAGGGAAGTCACCTTCAATGAGAGCGAGAGGGAAGATTTCTTTGATGTACCTGTTCACTCCTAGGTCCATGTGGCATCTGTGGGGGGTAGAGGAAAGTGCATGAATATGGCTAATAAAGTGTATTTTCCCACATCTGTTTGTGCAGTTCCACTTTACGGTAGACTTTCCCCCAAGGAGTTCTTGCTCAAAGAAAGTTCCTGATGTGGGCGGAAAGAAGTGATTTCCAATGTCAAAGCCGGGTGCTCGCATATCTTAGTTGCTACTTTTCCTAAATTTAAGCAAATGTGTTGTTCCAGGAGAGCTGATGACTTTACTTTGTGGTCTGAGCAGGAGGACTTTTTTGAGCCTTGTCAGTCCTTAATTGTTTCAGGGGAGTGCACACAGCTGATAACAGAAGGATAGAAACCCTTGTGATGAAGCTAATGATCCAGTGATTGTCCCTGACTGCATAGACTCTGACTGTTCACTGTCTTCACTTCCACTGTGCTCCAAAAGAGCTTGCATGGTCAACTTGGTTCTTTGGAGCTTTTGGGGTGCAACATAAAGAGGACAACGGAGCCGGGCGTGGTGGCGCACGCTTGTAATCCCAGTACTTGGGAGGCTGAGACGGGAGGATCCGGGTTCATGGCCAGCCTCAGCTACTTAGTGAGGCCCTCTGCAACTTTGTGAGACCCTGTTTCAAAATAAAGAATAAAAAATAGGGCTGGGGGTGTAGCTCGGAGGTAGAATGCCCCTGGGTTCAATCCCCAGTACTGCAAAACAAAAACACCAAAGAGGACAATGGGAGGCTGAAAAGAGGTTCTTGGGATGGGACACAGGGAGAACATTTTTAGGGGTTGTTGAAGAGCAAGTTGGTGGAGTAGCCATGCTGTGCAAATGATATTTGAAGCTCTATTACTGTGATCTACATTCAAGATATATAAGAAGGAACCTGACTTAGTTTGCAATTAATTAGGGTTACTCAATTTAAGTGTTTTTCTTATTCTGTTCTAAATTGCACCAACAGTCTGAATCCGAGTCACAAGTGTTAGGAATTTCTGTCTTAGACCTTCTAGTTTTCTTGCCTTTCTCCTATCTCTATCTCTCTACTTCTAGTCTACCTTCAATAATCCCTTTTCTCACAATACTGGAGGAAAAACCTTTCTAGACTGCACATTCTGGTTGTCTTTTCCTTTAAGATTCCCAATAATTCTCCACTGCTTATGGAATGAGGTACAAACCCTTAGCAAGCTATTCAAGACCTCCCATGACTTTCATCACACTTGGTCCAACCTCGTGTACAACCAGGCACCAGGAAAAACCTGTCTTTTAGAAGTTCTTAGATGATGGTAGGCTGTATATCTTGTTCCAACATCCTTGAATATATAGATCTCTTTGCTTGGAATGTTTTCCCTAAATGTCTATCTGGTCCTCAAATTTCTATTCTTCCTTTTGGTGTCACCTCAATTCATGAATATATATATATATATATATATATACACACACACACATTTAATTTACTCCTCTGTACTTTCTCAGCATTCTGTTTCTGCTCACTCTGTCCCCACATATATATGAGAGAGCCTTGAGATAATTTAATATTAGAAAAAATACTCATCATAAGATGAACACTCTTGATTATACTGAATGTGTTAGATTCTTTTTGTCTCAATCCCCTGATTCCAGAACAATTTGGTCATAACAATAATTCATTGAATGATGTGCTTCATTTTATTTTTCTTAGGTTTCCCCAAACCAATCAATATTCATCACTAGACCAGTGAATTATGAAGCCACCTTGTAATGCAACCAGCGTGAGTTGCAGCCAGCTTTTTATTGATACATAATTCACATGTCATACAACTTACTCATTTATTGTGTAACATTCAATATGTTTTAAAAATATATTAACAGGGTTATATGACCATCAACCCCATGTAATTTTCGAACATTTTTGTCCCCCTGAAAAGAAGTACAGTGACTACTAACAGTCATCATGCATTGCCCCTGACCCCAACCCAGCCCTGGCAATCACTAATCTACTTTTTGTCTCTGGGTTTTCCCAATCTGATCCTTTCATACGAATGGACTCATACAATATGTAGCCTTACATTACTGTCCATTACATTTCATAGTTTTTTATTAAACAATAGGCTTTATATAACATTATACCAATATATTGCTTCTTATATGTCTTATAACTTTTTGTTGAAAATTGAACTTCGTCAGATTGTATAACTTTGAATACTGGTACCCCCCTCCCCCCAGCAGGTTACTGTTATTTACTTCATCACCTATTTCTTCTGTGATTTGGCTGAACTAATTCTGAGAAGTCTCCTTCCCTGGTAATGTGCAGCCTCCGATAATATGCTCAGATTTTTTTCCCTTGCATTTACCTTTAGACTGGCTGCCAGGGCTTGCCCTTTACCATTGGATGTATGCATAGCTTGGAGGCCAGTGTTCCAGGTTAAGGAGTTGATGGTCTTTTGCCCTAAATTCAGCCAGGGACTACTAGATGGGTGGTCCCCTCTTTGATTTCTCCTTCCTTTGTAAGGCATGCACACAGATTTCCAGACTGACTTGGATGAGTATGATTTTATTCATTAGTTTGGTTTCTTCAGAATTGTCTCTACCATATAATATTCCATTCCTGGTCAAAGATTCTGTGGAAGACCCATGTGTCTGTGAGGTTTCTGCTTTGGTCTGATGGGTCAGTGTGTGGTGTGGCTGCACATCTTCTGCTTCTCCTGAGTAGATTTAGCCTAGCACACATGAAGGGCCTTCCCGACCCCAGAATTGACCGTGATCTCAGGAGGGCTCTTCTCACTCACTCCTTTCCTTCACTGGGCTTCTGTTGACTCTGCCATTTTGCTTTTAGCATGGAGCTACCTGACTTCTCTCCAGTTCTTCATTGCTCCCACAACATCAATAGGCATGAAGTTCTCTGAACTCTGTTAAAACCAAATCAGATTCCTGAAGCAGAGTTGGCGAGCTCTTACCCAAAAAGCTTGGCTCGCCACTGGGACAGTAGCCCTTCACTCCTGAACTGGAACTGGGTGTGGGCTCTGCTTTTCCTGGAGTAACGCAGCAGCTCCACGTGCACGAGGGGATGAGTTGGTGCCTCTCAGCTTTCACTCTCCTGGAGTTGGGCCCTGTGAGTGTACTGGGGTGGAGGTGGGAGAGTATGGGGGGCACTGGCTTTCTTGGCTTGTCCCACCTGAGATAGAGTTTGCCCCCAGGAGTAAGAGCTGGGTGGATAAAGACAGCCACACCTCTCAGCAGTTGATGGGAATAAAGCCTTTTCAGCATGGGTTTGGAGGTTGAGGGCTATGAAAAACAGGTAGGCTGCTCCACCAAGGTGAACCTTAACCTCAGCCTATATCTGGGGAATGCGGAGCGTCCATCATCTTGAATGGTGCACTGTCCAGTGCACGTTATGGCTCATATGCACTAACTCTCGTTTTGCTTACAAAAATTTAGAAATTTTCTTGAATGATTATTTCTTTTTCTTTTTTTTGAACCCCAGTGCATTCTACCTCTGAGGTACATCCCAAGATACATTCTACCTCCAAGATACACCTATTTTATTTTGAAATAGGATCTTGCTGAGTTACTGAGGCTGGCCTTGAATCTGTGATCCTCCTGTCTCAGCCTTCCAAGTACTGGGATTACAGTCATGAGCCACTATGCCCAGCTATATTTCTTTATTTGAATTTGTCTATCTAGATGCTTTCAATGATTGTTTTGTTTATAATTTTAGCCAGTTAATATTTGGGGAGAAAAGATCAACTTTTTCCTTACTTCACCATTTTAGAAGTCCTGAAATTATTTTTCCCACAAAAATTACATGATATACTTAATCAGGGAATGAATGGATTTTTTTTTCATACATACATGGTCTCCATTTTCTTACCTTAACACTCTTTAATCTATTTAAACTTCTATTCCTTAAGCTTAGATTTTTAATACTCTGCTCCAAATTCACTCCACCACCTCCCACACACAGTTTTCATTTAGCTTTCTGAGAAAATAAATATAGTTGAAAACATTTATCAAGTTCTTTGAAATCTTTGACTTTTTTATTATTCTGGTGTGAATTTTTACATCCTTAGCCTAAGGTAGAGGCTTAATAAATGTTAATTCCCCTCCTCCCTTCCTCCCTCCCTCCCTCCCTCCCTCCCTCCCTCCCTCCCTTCCTTCCTTCCTTCCTTCCTCTGCACTGTTTAAAGTACTAGGCCTTTGGTTTAGCTGGTAACCGAACCTGTCTATCTCTCTTGCTGGACCGCTCAGTCCCTGAGGACCTGTTTCTCTTCCCTTGAATTACCCATGGGTCTGACACTATGCTTTTCATGTCGCAGGTACTAAATATATGGCTGCTAATTGATTAATTGTGTAAAATGAAATTGCCCATGCCGGAGTTCCTCCAGAGGGAGGAAAGGTGAGAGAAAGAGACATGAAGGAGAACGACATCTCCTTGTGTGTCTTAGCAGCAGCCCAAATTGTTGAGAAGGCATCTGAACAATCTCATTGAATTAGCTTTACTAAATCTCATGCTGGGTAGTCGAAGGTGTGTGAGACACGCAGGTAGTGGAGGACATGGATGATTAATCATCTTAAAATGTGAGAAAGAGGCCATTGGAGGTAGAAAGAATGGACTGGCCTTGCTCCAGATGAACTTCAGGAGTTGATGGAAATCTTGCGGCAAAACATTGCTGAGATGGCAGAAGGCTTGTAATGCTAGATCAAGAGCTGATCTTGGCAGTTGTGGGACACCAAAATCATCAGATACGCCGAAAGAGAGAGGCAGATAGTACAGGAGTGGTAGGTGGCTTAAGAAAAAAGTTTGTCTAGAACAAACTAGAATTTTCTTTTTGTGCAAGGCAGGTTAAGAGCACCAGACAAGTTATAGAAATATGTTTATTGCATATTAAAGTAGCCAGATCTGTGCTCTGTGGGTGGGCTGGGTAGAAATGACCCTGAAGAGGGAGTCGGCCTCTATGTCTGATGTGTGTGTGTGTGGGGGGGGGCTGAGATGCTGCAAACATGAGAAATTTATGAGGACTCAAGTTTGATAGTGAAGTCAAGCAAAAGGAGACATCTGAAGGGTGTGCTTCTGTGCAAGACATCGCCTGGCACAAAGAAAACGTGTTGATTAAAAGGTAGTTCAAAATAAAAAATAAAAAATAGGACTGGGGGTGTACCTTTGAGGTAGAATGGCCCTGGGTTCAATCCCCAGCACCACAAACACACACACACACACACACACACACACACACACACACACACACACATACACACACACACACACAATTAGTACTTTGAAAATAATACTGCAATCATGAATTAAAGAAAAAAAAAACTCTATTTAAGACTACCTAGAATATTCAGTAAAGTAGAAACAAAAGGTGTAAATAGCCCACATGATCATGACATAAACATTTCCTCCTCTTTCTTCCCAGTCTACTTCCTTTTCCTTGTAGCTATTTTATATATAAGTTCTACACAGCCAGGATCATATTCTATGCACAGTTCTGCACCTTGCATCTTTCTCCTAATAATACATCACATTTTTTTATGTTACCAATTTCCCATAAGCACCATTTTAATGACTGCATAACAGTCCATCATATGGATGTGTTATCATTTAATAATTCCTTTTATTATCTATTTAGTTTTTTGTCATATCAACAAAATGGGAAACTATGGTGCAATAAACAAATTTCTGCAAATATATTTATGCATATTTATTTCCCCCTATGTCTTAGATTATTTCATTTGGATAGATTTCTGGGAGTAGAATTTCTGGATCATAATAACCCTGTATGAACATTTTTAAGACTCTCGATCCATTAATGCTAAATTGCTTTGCAAGATTTTTGCATCGATTTACATTCCCACGTAGTGTACAAGAGTTCTTAGGAAGATAAATACTGAGATGTAGAGAAAGGGGGAATGCCAGAATCTCTAGGAAGCATTAATGAAATGAGCTGCAAGTTGTCACCGAAGAAAGGAAAGGAAATAAAATCTTATCAATGATGGACAATTAGAGAATATTCCTGGTATATACCTGAATAATAAGTGGGCACTCATCCTCAGGTCATCACTTTTATTCAAAATACAACTTCTATGACACCACCTCCCCAATGCCTTCCCACATTATTCCCAGTTGAAATGGGAAGTTGGAAGGAATTCCTCACAGGTATTCCTTTGGAACCAGTCTTCTGAACCCTCTTGTTAAATTTGGTTCTGCATAGAAATGTCTCATGCCCCAGTTCATCGCAGGTACTTACACGATGTTTGCTGAGTTTGATGGATATGTGCCATGGGAATATGAATAGAAAGGCAACCAAAGGAAAGGTGAGCAAGGGATCATGATGGGGAAGGGAACAGGGTGAAGTTAGGAATTGAGTTTACCATGCAAGCTTTGCTTCTCTTTGGTAGCAATGTCTTGGCTTAAAGACTTTCTGAAGTCATTAACAAGGAGACTCTAAAGAGGACTGGTGCAGGCACACCTGAATGAAGCTGAAATCATCCATCTAGCTTGCAGGAATATAAGATTGAGTAACCTTGAGAAATGTGTTGTCTGTTTACTTGTGATAGGGTCTTGGGAGTGGGGGGCATGGCCAGATCACACTCCTAGAGATAGTGCTGGGACTGGGGGAGAGTGTTTCTTAAAGCTAATAGGTACTTTAGTTGTTAAACATTCTGGGAAGATGTCCTCTTGGGTAGGAAAGATCCAGGGTAAGGAACCTGGCTCATTCTGTAGAACCGAGTCACTGTGGCCTATATCCCAAGGAGGCTGTATCTTCTTCCTCTACGATGGAATATTCAGCAGAATCTCCACATACTTGGGGCCATGTCTCTGTGGCCTCTGCAGATCTCAGGCAAAGAGCCTATCCTAGGACTGTTCTGGTAGAAGAGAGGGGTGATGTGCAGAGGGTCCCCATTTAGACACAGTTTTCCCAGGCCAATGGACTTCTTAAGGGTCACTCACTGCTGGAGAGTGAGAGAGGACAACTAAATGAGGAGACGCAGAAAAGGTTATGGATTTAGTCCTGTAGCACCACCTTGGGGGCCACTCAGGATTAGCTCCTGGTGACATTAGGCATGGCTGACTTCTAATCACAGCATGGAAAGAGCTGCTACTGCTGCAACTCATGCTCCACAGCCATGTACTTGGGATGAGATGACTCACTCTCTTCAGGCTTTCCTTCCCCTTCTACAGGACCTTCACCTATGTAGACTTAGTGTTTTCTTAGTTACCTTATAGATTCACTATCTATTTGTGCAGTTTTCATGTAAAGAGAGGAGTTATATATAGTTTATATTAAACATAGGTATTAAATCCTGGGTCAGGAAAGGTAGAACCCAGACATCTATAAATAAAAGTTCAAAGAAAGGGGAAATTAGAAAGCTTAAGGAGAGAGAAATTGACCACTTATCCATTGTCAAGAAAAAAAATTAAATATAAAACCTAGGAAATCAATGATCTGAGATGCTGAAAATGAACACCTGAGAGATATGAACACATTTACAAAGCAATGCGAACACATTTTATTAAAAGGTTTATAAGTTGCCTTTGGTTGTAGATGATATGATTATAGGTGATTGCATCATTTTGTTGAATGTTCATCTGATAAATTCATTGCTAATTAAATATGTTTTAAATTAAAGCAAGTTAATTTTGGAACAGAAACACAAAGGCAAACTTGGAGGAGAACAAAGACTTTTTGAAACATCAGAAAGACCAACATCTTTTAAGTGAGTGTATGGGGAGAGGATGGGATCTGTTCAGAGGGCAAAGTGCACCTTGTGGAGATAAGAAGAAGAAAACTTGAAGGGAGAAGAAAACTACAATAATACAGGGTTCATAAAAAATTAATAAAACAGATCTCTATTATAGCTTTTGTTATTGAGAGAAGAAGCTTAAATGTGTAATATAAAAGTAGACTAAAAACATTGTCAGGATGCAATTAAATGCCATAACATATGCAAATATATAAAATCCATCAGAGAAGCTTCTACCATTATTAATATAATTTAGTGAAATTTATGACCCATATGGATTGTTCCTTCTATCAGGAAGAACATCTCTATCTCCTCCATATATAAAAGTCACTAATCTGTTACATTTCAAATTGAAGACCCCCTCTTTCCCCATCAACAATGTTTCATATTTCTATGTCACTTGGCACTTAATTACAACAGTTTCCTTTAGTCAGAGTCAGTGTCTCCTCTGGAGGCTCCTACTTTAATGTTTTTATATGGTCAGTGAGTGTTTAATAAACACAGGCCAGATGAAGGCAGAAGGAAAGTTTGTCATTTTAAAGCATTCTTCATGAATTTCACCTCCAGTAGCACAACAGTTAGGAAAGGCTTCATTTTCAAATTTATTCTAAAGTAGAATTACCTTTGTCCCCTTCAACTTCAATATTTGATAGCCCTGTGAATCAAACGGAAAATAAATAGCCCCACTGGTGAGCTTTGATTGACATCGTCCATCTATTCTGGGCAAAGTTCTGTGCTCAGCATGGGGATGGCTGAATCAATAGCACACTAAGGCCTCAAACCCGTCTTGAGATGTTTGAATGCCCAAATGGAAATGTTGACCTTTTCTTGTTGGAAACTCAGTCCTCCATTTAATGAAGTTGCAGCTGCAAAGAAAAGTGCATGGTCAGCTGGAGTCAGAAAATAATTTTGTACTGATTGGACGTTTGATAGTTCCTGACATCAAATCCCTTCCCTGTCCTGTTAGCCGAGGTCCTTATTAGAGGGCATAACCTCGAACGGCCTGGTCTCTCTCAAGCAGAGTCAAGAGAAATGAGATTTTGGGGAAGACCTGTTAAGGGACAAGTCACCCATCCATTTGCTCAGGGACTCCAAGGTGGATCAAACAAAACGTTGAAAAGCTATCAGCTGAGAGGTTTCAGAGGAGATAAGAGAATAATGATTTTTTTAAAAAAATTCTGGCTTCCCTTCACGTTCCAGAAAATGGAAACATGGGATGTTCCTAGAATATACTGATGTTAGAAATGGGTGTTTCTGGGATGAGCTGCCTCTGGGCTGAGGGTCCAGGGAATTTTCAATGAAAGTCTTTAACAGTTGAGAGAAAAACAGATTTCCTTGATATTTCTGGTCATGAAGGATGCAATATCCTGAAAAAGAGACACCCTACTTTGGGTTCCCAGCTGTAAAGACACCAGTTCCTTTGTATCCCCAGGGGAACAATAGCCCCTCCAATTCTTCAGGGCTGTGTCTGAGCAAACAAAATAAGACCTTTTCTCCTTGACTTAAGAGGACTCCAGTAGGAGCCCAAGGTCATAAATTGTAAGGAAGTGGGATTTAGCTTGATATAAAGAGTGCTGTTTGGTTTTTCTGTTTTTTACTGGTCAGACCAGAGGCACCAAAAATGAACTGAGTTATCTCTGAAGGGACAGACCTGAGCTCCTCATCCTCAGAGGAGTCCAGACATGTGTGGACTCTAGAAAGATTTCTCTGGAACATTATCAAGAAATTAAAGATGCCAGTAGTCAAGGCAGTGACTTGAGTGTCCTGTAAAGCCCACTTCAGTCTCCAGAGTCAGAAACTTAATTTCATCACCTGTAAAATGGGGATTTAGAAACATCTCTCCCTCCGTGTGTGTGTGGGGATTGAAGAATGTGGTCCCATATGTGTAGTGCCCAGCACAGGACTACTTGTGTTGTAGCAGCTCAGTTAAAGTTAGTTCTCATCTTACAAATGACAGCTTTAACAGAAGCGTCTCTGTGCTTGGAGTTATGATTAAAATTTAAATATATATCGTGCTCCAAGGTGTCCACTTGAAATGTCTCAGGGAAGAGTTTTAATAAGTATGCATGCTTACATTGGTGATATGCTGACATTTAGAAGCAATAATATTTGAACTGAGCAAGGAGAAAGGCTGGCACCCTAACGTGACTGCCCTGCATAATCACCTCGGCCCCTTTCTCCTTCACAAGGCAAGATTATGCACCCAAGCACAGCTTGGCACTGCTTGCTTTGTTTGGAGGTGAAGTCTAAATCCAATGCCAGTCATTGATTTGCTATTGCTCAGGTTGCTTAATATCACTGTCAGAAAGTAGAAATAAAAATTGGGATTTTCTCAAACCTAGACCTCTGATTGACAAGAAACTTGGTCCTAAGAGGACATTATAAAAACTAAGCCTTGAGCAGAGAGAAACAAGGTCATCACCCTATGTTTTTTTTTTTTATGTTTTATTGGTGCATTGTAGTCTCACATCACAATGAGTATCAGTTTGGTGTTAACATACATGCACACAGCTCTTGGTGTCCCTCCCCCCCGCCTCCCACCCCGCCTCCCACCCACATGTAGCACTGAAAATGATGTTGGTATAATCTCATATATACACATTGTTTATGACAGTAATTCCATGGATTCACTACTTTCTTACCCTTCCCCTTCCCTTGTACCCCTTCCCTTGCACCACTGAGGGTTCTCCATTGTCACTGGAGTCCCTTTTGTGTCCCCACTACTCCCTAAGTTGTGCATATTAATGAAAACATATGACCCTTCATTTT